>CALNHX010013528.1:0-15709 GCA_940337035.1 Agriotes lineatus
GTCTTCAAATCGGTAATAATGTCATCGAAAAAAAATACATGGCTCCATTTAAAAAAGTGAAGTTGACCTTGACGTAGCTTCAGCGCCTCCACCGATAAAAAAATAGAGTGATCCAGTATGACGGCCTTCTCGAACACTGAAACTTATGTCTGAAACATTTTTGGATGTGATCAATAGTTTGAGTGCTATTGCTCTGTAACACTTTATGTGCCTCACCCTGTATATAAATATGTAATAATACAAATAAATACACTTTTTAAACAGCTAAATGTAATCTATAATATTTAGTACCTACTGTAAACAAATTTTAAAAAAATATAGTGTTCTAAACCACTATTTCATACAAAACTAATTGTTGCAATAAGTGTTTTTGTAACAGTTACAAATTCATTTCAGTAATAAATAAATGTACAAAAACAGTTTGAAGCAATGCCAAACATTTAGATTACTCTTGGCAATTTTTGCTTACTTACTAGGTACCTGCAGTTGAACCCTCATAATCGGATTATCCCAAAATACTGCAAGCACTGTTGAAACTAGCAGCGCCAACTTGTAAAGTTGTAAAGGTGGAAAAACACTGAACTACTGAACCCAATTTGACTAAATTTTCTAATTCAAGAGATCCATTTTTGTCTCTATTTATTATTATTTGCAAGGTGGGTGTTTTCCAGAAAATAGGTAACGTACCGTATTTCCTGCAAGGTTTGTTGACTTACAATTAGTTTTGCAACAGTTATGAACTCATTTGGTTTTTTGGATGTAACACAATTTAAAAAATAATTTAATCCAATTTTATTATAATAGCACCCTCATATATTAAATTGCGCATCTACTGACGTTTAGTTTATTGAAATCGGTTAATAAATAAATGCATATTATTATCCAGTTTTCAAATACGTTAAGTTTACTAGTTTTTTATTAATAATTGCATTATTAATTCGAAATTTAAAAAGAAAATATAATAACACAATTCCTCCTTCAATGACGAATACTTTGATGTATGACAAAGTATACTTTGAATTATTTATAACCGTCTATTTTTATCCAGAAAATGTTGTATATTTAATGCGAACACTGGAGGACCCTTAAGTGCTGCGGTCTGCAAAAGATGCAAGAAATCTATTGTAAACCGTGCTATAAAATGCCTTAAGTGCTCAAATAGTTTTCATATTGACTGTGCTAAACAGTGAAAAGGCAGTAAATTTACCGATGATAGTTCTCTAGTGTGCTGTTAAGTGGCCACCAACACAGATGAGGCAGCCGCAGGTAGCGATGGCGTTTCTGAATTAGGTAATTCTACAGGGAGTTGAAAAAGTCGCGCAATCGAAGAGTATCATGATGTTCCTCATGGGTAAAGTAACAAAAAAGTTAACAACATTTTTTATTCCGACAACCGTTTCAGAGATAATGCTGTTTTTAAGTTAGAAAATATGGCAACACTGTACAAAGTGCCAACATACATGCATTACAAAAAAGTCACCTGTGTGTAGATTCTCTTTTTTTAAGTTTGTTGTGTAAGTTTAAATTAAGCAATGGTAGTTTATAGTTTGGAAAGTTGTTTATTTTTAATTTTCAACAGAAGTAATAATTATAAGGTTTATTAGTAGCAAAAAGGCTGTTGAATTAAGTACGTAAGCAACAAAAAACAAATACAAACAAACAATAATAAATGAATAAATAAGTAATAACAAAAGAGAAATTATTTTTTCAGTTATAACAGATGTTAAAAATTGTGCCCATTAGCATCAATACAAATACGAACCCTTCTAATTAAATTTTGCTGCATTCTGTTTAACATTTGTGCATTCACTTCAGCAAATGCTGCATGAATCCGATCTTCCAACTGCTGCAAATTATTCACTTCTGTAGCAAACACGCTTTCTTTAATAAATCCCCACAGAAAGAAATCTGTGGGATTTATACCTGAGGATCTAGCAGGCCATCTAACAGCTGCTCCACGACCTATCCCACGTCCTGGAAAGTTTTCATTCAACCAGTTTCTCATAGGGAGCCCGAAATGAGCAGGAGCGCCATCCATTTTCAGCCACATATTGCGTCTTAAATTTAATGGCACATCTTCCATTCAATTTATAAAATATTCTTGCAAAAATTCAAGAAATCTGTTTGCATTGAGTCTAGGTGGAAGAAAATTAGGCCCTATTAACTGATCTCCTATTATATCAGCCCACACATTTAGCTGAAAACGTTGTTGAAAAGCGCTTCTTCTGAGAGCATGCGGATTTTCTATAGCCCACACATGATTATTCCTTCTGTTCAACACGCCAACCCGAGGGAAAATCGCCTCGTCAGACCATAAAGTATGGGTAATAAGTTATGGATCTTCGTCATGTTGCTGTAATAACCACTGACAATACTGAAGCCTTGGAGCTGCATCATCTGGAAGAAGACTTTGAACTAGGGAATAACGAAATGGATGATAATGTTCTTAACGTAGAATATCGTGTACTATAACGATTTGGGGCCTTTGGGGGCTGCTTCTCGTTATATAATTACGCTTAATTATACTTGGAATAAAACGCACGTGTTGTTTCATGAACCAAATATAATAAACTCAATAAACTTTTGTTTTAGGATCGTTGCCTATACAATATGTATCTGGCAACTATGATCCGTAACAGTACAGTATGAATATCAACTGCAAATTCTCTAGCCAAACCTCTTGCACTTCGACCAGGGTTATTCTCTATTTCAGTCAAAACGTTTTCTTAAAGTTCTGGAGTTCTAACATTGCGTTGACGGCCAAGGTTTACGTTAATAGGATTTACTTGCCCTATTTCTCTAACATGCTGTTCTACGCGTCTTATCCATCATCAGGATGATGCTTATTTGGAAAACGTTCTGCATAATTACGAGCTGCAACAACTGCTGCAGCATTCGCTTGTACTAAGATTCGTGGTACTGTCAGAATTTGATATTTTGACAAAACATTGTTTTTATTGAAATATGATGACTAGCTTATTGTGCTTAAATACTTAAAAATATTGTAGGATTGCCAGATCGGTAATTTTGTATTTTCAACAATATTTTGTTCTTTGAGGATGTCTAATAAAACTGTTATTCATTACTATACTAACCGCAAATTGTTGATATAGATTAATGCTTTTCTTTTGTTAGGAAAAATTGTTAATATAATTAATATCACAGCTTTAGAACAGGTTTTAATTTTTGTAGAAGGAATTTTATATCTTCCGACAACCATAGCAGCAAAATTTTAAAAACAGATTTATGATACTTATTTGATGTCAATTACGGTAGTACTATACGATTGCGGCTCTTTTTCAACACCCTGTATAGAATATTTAGCCGACAAAAGTACGGATAACCGTACCCTTTATTACATAATTAAACAAAAGGACGAACTAATTCGTGAATTGCGAGATAGACTGAAAATATACGAGAAACTAAATTTAATACAGAAACCTCAAAACGGAAGTACTACGTATATCCTTGAACAAAACTCTAACAGCTGTTATGATAGTAAACAAGGTGAACAACCGATATCTACAACAACAAATAATATTCCGAATTTTTCCAATTCTACTAAAATAACTGCAATCACCGATAAAAAAGGCAGCAGCCAGTAAACGTTCCCAAATATACGAAAGGCTCTGTGGCATCCAGTCCAGCAGTATCTGACACACCAGTAACGGAAGTCACAAAGAAAAAGGGTGATCCAGACCAACTTGAGGAAGAATTTAAAAACCCACAAGTCAAAAGAGACCTGAGCTCGTGGACTACAGTATGCTTAATCACATTAATATAAACTTTCCTGAGGCGATATGTGAGGAGGTGCCTTCAAAATATCCCCAATACAATCTTTCAAAGTCACTATCGATCTTATAATTGCGGAAAAAGCTTTTGATCCAGATAAATGGCCCTATGGATCTTATGTGACGCGGTTTTTTCAGAAGAAAACCAAGAACAACACAGGGGGTTAGAACCAAAATATGATACTCTAATTCTCAATTGCCAGGCCCTAACTCAGCGAAAAGTTGACTTAATAACAAGTGAATATGTGTATAATGACAAAATGTCGACAGCATTTATTTGTGTAGTAGAAACATGGTGCAACAATGACTCTATTAAAGCTATAAACTTCCCAAATTTTAATAGTGTAGCGAATTACTGTAGAACTGTTTTTAAAGACGGTGGTGTAGCAGTGTGGTGCCATCAAGATTTGAAAATAAAACAACTATACCTAAGCAACTATTGCATAGAAAAACATTTTGAAGTTTGCGGTGTAACTTGGAGGTCGCATAATTCTAAGACCAATGTGTTACTTATATGTTATAGATCCCCTAAGGGTGGCGATTTAAATTTTTTTTGTAGACAAATAATAGAAGTATTAGACACTATATTCAAACCCAACATTAACATAATAGGGGGAGATCTTAATATCCACCCTTTCTATAGTTACAATTTAATAAATTTAGTCACAGAACCTACAAGAGGTAATCATATATTGGATCACTTGTTTACTAATATTGCCTCAGTATGCTGTAGTCGTGAAAATTTCATTGCTAATCATAATAGTCTCTTATTCGACTCCAAGGGCGAAATCCCTATTAGCAGTCATAGTGTACCCAAGTTCGTCGAGTTTTTCGTCTGTTCAAAAAACAATTTTATCGGTACACTATTAAACGAAAACTGGCTATCAGTGTATGAATCAGATTGCCTAAACGATGCTTTTAACACTTTCCACAGTATTTTTATTTCATATTTTCAAATGCATTTTCCACTTAAAAAACTGCGCAACCGAAATAACTCTAAGAATTGGGTAGATGATGACGTTAAACAATCAAGTATAAAATTGAAAGAATTATTTCAATTAAAAAAACTGTGGCCACCTTTTTCCTTTGTTTATGCAGATGCCAAGCGTCAACACGTTCGTTTAGTTTCTGAGAAGAAAAGAGAGTATTATCAGCAAAAGATTATGATGGCGGATAACCCCACTAAGGCCGCCTGGAGCGTGATCAAAGCCTCAAATGGTCATAATGTACAAAAAAAATTTAGCGATTAAACACAATGAAATCCTTACGGAGGACCCCTACTTAGTATGTGATAATTTGAACAAATTTTTTAGGGATGCCCCACTAAATATTATAAAACAAATCCCTGTGGGTACCATCGGCTCTAAGTGCAAAATTAGTTTTACAAAAGGGAATAGCATGTTTCTCCGACCTTTTTCTCAGGAAGAATTATTAAGCTTAATCAGACTAAAGCTGAACTATAAAAGATCTGCAGGATATAACGAAATCCCAAATTTTCTAATGAAAATAGTGGGTTTGCAATTATAGAACCCTTATGTTATCTAATTAACCAATCATTTGAAACCCGGTATTTTCCCGAAAAACTTAAAATAAATAAAATAGTTCCTATATATAAAAAGGGCGATACCCAAGTTAGAGACAATTACCATCCAGGGGTGCTATTATCTCATTTTTATAAAATATTTGAATATGCTTTCATAAACCGACTTGAATTATTCTTAAGTAAAAACAAGTACTGGTAAACAATCAATTTGGATTTCGATCGAATTGTTCCACAATTAATTGATGCAATGCACTTCTTTCACAGCAAAATAGTTGATAGTATGGAACTAGGAGAGAGTCCTGTTGGAGTATTCTGTGACCTTAGCAAGGCTTTCGATTGTGTGTTCCATGATCTACTAATACAGAAACTAGAAGGCTATGGCATCCGAGGTGTTGCGCTCAACTGGCTAGTTAGCTTCCTGAGGAAAAGACAACAATTTGTTTCTATTAATCATAACCACCACATCACAGGGAAATTAACGTGCAATTCTAAGCTGTTAACTGTTAAGATAGGGGTACCTCAGGGATCTGTTTTGGGTCCAGTTCTTTTTATTCTATATACTAATGACTTGAACACGGCGCTAACTCAAGAATGTGTAGCGACTTATTATGCAGATGATACCTCGCTAGTTGTATCCCATAAAAATAATGCAATTTTGCAAAGTATGTGTAACGACAATCTGGAGGACTTGTCAATTGGTTCAGTAACAATGGTCTTTATCTCAATAGCACAAAATCAAATTATGCAAGATTCCATAACTATCAGAATAGTAATGATCTTCCCATACACTTAAATATTAACAATGAACTCATAAGTAAATCAAAGAGTGTTAAATTTCTAGGGTTAATACTACTGTAGGTACGGCTAACTGTGACTTTCGGGTAAATGTGACACCAGCCTACCATCGCTAGAAAGTTGGACTTTTCATAAATATCACTTAAGCAACTTAGGTCACACACTATACAACGCCTTCAGTTTAATTCATGTGTTTGTTGGAACGGTACTTGTGTTACTGTCAGGTAAGTTTTAAATAAATTTAAAACACCTCATGTTCAAATTCAACACTCTTTCGTTTGAAATTGCATAGCTGCCTCCGGAAATCCGATAAATGGCTCAAAGTTTTAGCGTCATCAGTTCATAGTACACTTAACCTAAAAGTGATGCAAGTTCGTATCATTAATTTGGTTGTGCACGTTGGGGTTGTCACAATTAACCTGTTAAATTTCCTACTGCTGTTAATTGTGACACTGCATACAGTTGAATTGTGACACCCTGAATTTTTTGTTTTCGGTAGCTACATAATTCAGTATGCCAAAACATGTAAAGAAAAGAAAAGTAAATTATGACACTGAGGCTATGGAACGAGCCCTACAGGTTGTAAAGAGGGGAGAAATGTCTCAAAAAGGAGCTTCAAACATGTTTAAGGTACCTAGAAGTACCCTAATTCTTAAATTAAAAAGATGGAAAAACCGCCCTGCTACTGCTGTTGATATACCTAGTGGGCGTCGTACTGTTCTTTCTCATAATGAAGAAGAAAAATTAGTAAGCGCAATTCACACAATGAACAAGTGAGGATTTGGACTCACTCGAAAAGAAATTATCAATTTAGTTGCCGTTTATAAAACGCAATAATGTTGTAACTTGTTTTAAAAATGGTTTGGGTTTGCTAAACGATGGCACCTTTCCTGTAAAAAACCTTCCAAACGAGAAAAATCAAGAATTGGCCAATGCACGCCTGAAATAATCTACGGATTTTTTGAGCTATATGAAAAAAAACAGTAAGCGCTCTTAATATATTGGACAAACCTCATTTGATATTCAATTTGGATGAGACCTTGCTTTGTAATGATCCTTCGCAAACTAAGGTTGTAGCAAGGAAAGGAGCAAGCGTCTTTAGACAGACCGCAGGGACGGGTAGAACCAATACCAGTATCTTATTCTGCGCAACAGCAGATGGCAAGAAACTTCCACCTTATATTCTATACAAAGGGGCTCATGTTTGGGACATCTGGAAGTCTCCATCAGCCTACCCAAATACTGGTTACTGCGTTACTCCTAATGGGTGGATGACTTCAGAGGCATTTTACTTATGAATGAAGAATCTGTTTTTAAAACAGTGTCCTAATGAGCGACCTATTCTAATTACTCTTGATGGACATGTTTCACACGTTTCAGTAAAATTAATAGAGTTGGCAGTTGAAGAAAACATTGTTCTTCTGAAATTACCTCCACACACAACGCACTTACTTCAGCCATTGGACAGTAATGTATTTCGTCATTTTAAAACTAAATGGGATGCTGAACTAGTTCAGTGGCAGTGAGAAAATTACGGAAAGAGCTTGAAAAAAGCCGACCTTTCCGAGTTAGTTGGAAAAGTATGGGGTGCTTTTGTTGGTAGCTCAATTGAAAGAAGTTTTCAATTAACCGGATTATACGATTCACGCTTACAGCATCCCATAAATATAGAAGCCATAGATGGCAATAAAGTATTTAGAATTGAAGATTTAAATGAATACAAGAAAAAGCAGCAATCATTACCACAATCGGAAACAGAAGAAAATGAACCTCGTCCATCTACTTCTTCCTCTCTAGCATTAGAAATTACTAATGAGCCACTTTCGTCCACTTCTTCCCCTCAAGCCAGTTTTGAAAATCTGCTGTTGGAGAAGATTTCGATGCCCAAAGAAGTTACAAGTAAACGTAAAAAAGTTCCAAATTCAGCTGAAGTACTTACAAAAGAAGATTATGTAGAACATTTAAAAGCTGCAGAAAGTACCAAACAACAAAATGAAAAAAAGAAGTCCCAAAAAAGCAAGAAAAATAAAAAGGACGAAGATAGTGAAGAATAGGTTTTATCGAAAAGTCAGCTTCAAAATGTATGTAATGATACCAGTGATGATGACAATTATGATTTAGATACTTACAGAAACAACGAACTAGAGGATCAAGCTGAAGAGGAAGAACTTGTCAATCCTTCTATTGAACTTAATAAGTGGGTTATTGTCCCATGCTATTATAAAAATAGTCCCACTCGTTATTATATTGGAATAATAGAGGATATAAATGGGGAAAAAATTACTATAAAATATGTGAAAAGAAAGGGAGAAAAGTTTATCTGGCCTAACAAAGATGACATAGACACAATTGATAAGGAACGGATTGATAAGGTTATACCCGGACCAACAATTGGTCGAAGGGAAGTGATGACTTTTAAAATAAAATTTGATGGAATGAACATTTATTGAATTGTTTTTCTTAATCATATATCTGTGAAGCACGTTTTTCTTTTAATTTTATTCTTTAAAATGTTTAGTTTGTATTAATAATTATTCACACTTGTAATAAAGAATTTGGTTTTATTAAATGCAAATAATTATTTTTATTTTATTAAGGTGTCACATATAGAAACTATGTTATACATGCAAGTTATAGGAGAGTGTCACAATTGACCACATTCGAAAAATTTTGAATGTCGCATATAAACGTTTGAAATGTGTCACAAAATGACTTGGTAGTTTCCAATGCAAGTAAAGGCAAAGTTTTAAAGTGTGTCACAATTAAACGTAAAAGGTCATAGTTATCCATTTTCAAGGGTAACTGTGACATCCCGTACTGTTGCAAAAAAACAATTGAAATAACAAAGACCTATACTTTGATGGGATTTATATCTCGTGAACACCTCCACAATAGCCTCTGTTAGAACCACACCAGAAATGGCTATTTAATTCCCAACGGTTTTGTGTCAATCAGTAGCTAAACACAAATTACATTAAATAGGTGTCACATTTGGCCGTACCTACATAGAGTCCCTGTATATAATAAGATATATACAGGGACTCTATACCTACAGTAGATGAAAATCTTAACTGGAAGGCTCATTGTGAGAGTGTGATAAAACAAATAAATTCTCTCTGTTTTCTAATTAGAAATCTGAGATCATTACTATCCTGTGAACAATATTGCTTGCCTTGTATCATGCTCAGGGTGGGAGCAGGCTAACATACGGGATATGCATGTGGGGATCTTCGGCTGCAGCGTTACATGTCTTCATTGCTCAAAAACGCATTAGGGGAGCGGCGGGTATTGCCGCACACGTTGATTATTTAAATCTGGCGCATGTTTTATAAGCCTATAAGTATTGACATATCACGGAGAAATTGTTAAACTAGTTGCCACATCGCTAATGTAGATTTCACACAAATTTACCTTGTAGTGACAAATTTTTGGTTTTGCGAGCGATTCGTGTAAAATTTGTTAATATTGATGAGGTGAGAAATATTTGTTGCAGTGTTTGTATTATAATCCCGGTAAGCACATGTTGATGTACGATATTTCAAGTTAAAATTCTGTTTTCGTTATTTCGAGATAAGAAACCGTTCTCATTTTTGAGGTTAAGAAGATCACCACGTGTAAATCGGTTATTCCCGCACAGCACGCTTCGGGCAATGACGCGCATTGTGCATTGTTGAAAGTTCTATGACCGACGACGAGGATGATGTTATAAACATGTCGGAAATATGTGACGATGATGAACTGGACGATATTATCGATGGCAATTACCAAGGTGATGTTTGTCTAATTTGCGCAAAAAATACGAAAATTGAAACTTGGTACCGCTGTTACGTAACAGGATGCGAAGATTGGACTCACCAACTTTGCGGTGGTTGTAACACACCTGAAGACTACATCTGCCACTTTTGTTTAAGTTAAATAGTTATTTATAGTCAAAAACAAGTGCCATTTTATAATTCGAATCATTGTGCGGGATTATCCGCACCATTAGGGTAATGCCGCTTTTTAAATGATTTTTAGAATACCGTTTTGAATTTTTTGTTATTGTATAAAATAAAGTTTTTCTACACAAATGTATAGCTTATTTGTTGGGTAAGAGGATACCAAGTTAAGGAAGCTCTAGCTTTCCTAACTTTTTTTATAGTAACAATTTAGCTTAGGTGTGCGACAATACCCGCCGCTCCCCTATAAGGTGTATGGGGCGTATACCCCAAACCACTTCGTGCCGTGCTTTATTCAAAGCTTTCAAGATTTTACCTCTGCCGAGTATTCTCATTTACGAACTATGCAAATTTAGTTTTCAGAATAAGTTACAATTTGCTCGCAATCGAGACATTCATAAGTTCGACACGAGACATAAAAATGACCTGCGATCTCCCCGTTATAACATTCTCACCGTTGCTATAAATGTTCCCGACTCTTTGGTCGTAAAAGTTTTCAACCATCTCCCGTCACAGATCCAGGATTGCAAATCTTTAAATAATTTTAAAAATAAGTTAAAATCGTTTTTATTGGAACATGTACCTTATAGTACTGACGATTTGATATCTAAGTGGACCTAGTTTATTTTTGGGTATCCGTAAACTGTTTGTGACGATTTCCACATTATCATTATGTAATCAAAATCAAAAAATAAATTATTATTATTATTATCCGTATCGGGTAATCACACCACAGCATGCATACCAGTGCATTCTCACCCTACGCTTAATAAACGAGTAATGGAACAATACCTGATGAAAAATGAAACAACCAGAAGGGAAATCATCTGGTGCATGGGTGCAGTAGTCAATCACGACTCACTACGGTCTTCGGAAGAGAAAGTGGTTCTATTCACGTACATGTTTTCTGACATCAACGAGGTTCAACAAATGGAATTGAGTAAATCTAAAATTTCGTATGTGATTTCGTATGGACTCGGACCTTACTTCAAACGCAACTTGGGTGATATCGGTAAGGTGTGTGAGAATTACGTATTTGGATTCGACGAGGCCTGAATAAGATTGCACAAAAACAACAAATGGATGTCATTATAAGATTTTGGAACAAAGAGAAAAACGAAGTGAATACAAGGTACTTGACATCGGTTTTCCTGGGACATACGACAGCAGAGGATTTGTTGAGGGTGTTCAAACAGGCGATAGATGGATACGATCTCAAAAAGGTTTTACAAGTATCTATGGATGGCCCAAATGTCAACTTCAAATTTTTGCGACACTTCAAGGAAGCCATCAAATCAGAGGATACTGCCCTGGAACTTTTTGACATCGGCTCATGTGGTATTCACACATTGCATTGCGCGTTCAAGGCAGGGATGCGCGGTTGGGAAATCATCGATTTCTTAAGGGCCTTATACAACCTTTTCAAAGACGTCCCGTCCACTGAAATTCTGAGCAATAAGGTGGTTGGAGAACACGAAAGTAGCTGCACGTGCCCAAGCAATTCTCCCATTGAAGTACCGACTTACCAAGATACTTTATCCTGGAGCCTCCATATCACTAACTTAAATAATCTTTATGCCCAGCTGTGTATGCTTTAACTCAATTAAAATTCAAAGTTAACGGTAATATTTGTAAAATAGTATACCATTCTTACTTCGAAAGTTTAATGACCTACGGAATCGAGTTTTGGGGCAATTCAACCTCTGCCAATATAATTTTCAAAACATAAAAGAAAGCAGTCAGAATTATGTACAATTTAAGAAAAACAGAATCATGCAGGCAAAAGTTTATTGAAAATAGAATTTTAACAATGACCAGCTTATACAATTTGAAATTAACGCAACACATACATAAAAACATAACGAAAATAGGTAAACATGAAGATATTCACCATTACAATACACGGAACAAAACAGAAATCGTGCTACCAAAATATAAACATAGTCAAAAAGGTCCCTTATACAGTGGCATGAAAATATTTCAAAGATTACCGATTGCTATCAAGCAGTCACGCTCATTAAAATTCTTTCAAACCAAACTTAAAAAATGGCTAATAGGTAAAGCATTCTATAATCTAAAAGAGTTTTTTGAAATTTAAAATTAATTAAGCCAGCTGCACATTAGAAACAAGAATCCATAATAACTTGACAAAAATAACAGTCGATTTTCCCAACGCTCGGAAGTGGGCTTAGATATGCACATAGTATTTACCGATTACAATTATTATTACATATTGAATCTCTGTATTTTCTATTCTTTGTGTATATTTTGGAAATAAACTATTATTATTATTATTATTATTATAGCTACAATATTTATACAACAGTAGTGGATACAAGTACATGGAAGACAAGGGCCAAATAGGAATTCGATTTTTAAATCAATGAATAAATTT
Organism: Agriotes lineatus; assembly: GCA_940337035.1. Lineage (NCBI taxonomy): Eukaryota > Metazoa > Arthropoda > Insecta > Coleoptera > Elateridae > Agriotes > Agriotes lineatus. The sequence goes on from CALNHX010013528.1 coordinate 12,463, forward strand.
GAAAGAACTGATAAAGTAATAAATCAATGTAGGAATTACAGTAGGTTTTCGAATTAGTGGCCTTGTTCAATGCAAAGCCCAACACGATCTGCTACGCTTCTGCAAATGTTTGTGCACATTTCTGGTGTGAACGTTTCAAACGCCTGTCGTATAAATGCCATTAATGTTGGAATGTCTGGATGCATTGGTCCACTATATACCAATTCACGAATGCGTCCCCAAACCGCAAAATCTGATAGTGTTAAATAACAACTTCGTGGTGGCCATTTTAGTGGTTCTCTTCGTCCAATCCAAGCAAGAGGGAACTGGTGGTTTAAAAACTCATGCACATATACCACATAGTGCGGGGGGGGGCTGCCCTGTTGGAAAATCACATCCACAGGGCAGCGTTCCCGAATTGAGGGTAACATTTGTTCTTCTACTAGCGTTAAATAAACATTACCGGTAATGGTTACCTCGATAAAAAAAGGCCCAATAATCCCTCCGCTAAAACTACCCGCCCAAATGTTAATACCAGGTGAGTGAAAGTTTCTCTCAATGGTAGGATGTTCATTTTCGTCTGAGTAATAAACACAATTGTGCCTATTTACTATCCCATTAAGGTGGAAACTTGCTTCATTCGTCCATAAAATGCGATCCAACAACGGAGCTACCTTGTTCAAGAAAGTGTTGCAGAATTCGAGCCTTCGGTTGGGATCATCTTCATTTAAGGCATCAATTAGCTGAAGTCTATAACATTTTAAAACAATGTCGTTAATCAGCCGAGATACAGAACCATTGGAAATTTGGAGCTGGCGAACTAATCGCCCTTGAGACGTCGTGGGCTCGTCTAGAAGATGTTGGTGGATCTCTCCCGCATTTTCAACCGTTCTCACTGATCTTCTCCGGCCACTATTCCTCTTGCACTGATCCGTCACTTCACCAGTTCTTTCAAATTTGTTCATTAATTTTAAAATCCAATTCTTACTTGGAGCTTGTCTTCCATATACTTACACCCACTTCTGTTGTACAAGTATTGTAGCCATATTACCTGTTTGGTTAATTTTGTATTGGTAGAACCACTTCACTACAACAATTCGTTCCTGCAATTCCATAATGTTGACAGGTAATATTATGTAACATTAACGACATTTACAAATTTTTCACCATATCGTTGAAATTCCAATGATGCAACATTTATTTTTCTTTGTTCTTAAGGTACAATAAGTGACATCTGTTAAGATAATTTGGAAAAGTTACCACTCCTTTTTGGGGCACCTTGTATACCTTGTATTTATAATGATCCTAACGACCTGCCGCCATCGCACATTGATTGTTCGTTTGTTAAACAGCACAACGGCACATGCATATTCTCCTTGCTTTTGCAATGGTCCTAGTAGCCTGCCGCATTCTGTATATTAGTGTTCCGCAGCTGCGTGCAGAAGGGGATAAGTGAAATGTATAATTTTGTAAGTGTTAATCATAATGTGCGTGGAGAGTTAGTTGGATAATACGCCGCCGTCATTCGCGCAAACAGGGATAAGTCCTGTTATCTTCTTTTACACATTCAGTCTCCCTGAAATTTGTGTTGTGTAAAGGGAGTTAAGAGTACTTATCTCTTTTAGGGCATGCAGATTCGTGACTTACAGCTTTAAGCGCGTATGCACCACAGCTGTGGCGTGCCCATTGAGCTACCAGCTGCTTTTGATACGGGTATGTAGGTTTTGTACTGCAGTTAACGATCTCAATAAAGAGGAGTTTTGTCTTTTTCAGTATCTACCGAGATTCTAACCTTATCAGCTGATGTACAACAAGAGGTACAAATTGGTTTTGATGCAGGTACGTTTCCGATTATAGCGTTAAAGATCCAGATTATGACTTACAAGACACTGAAAACAATTCAAATATCTCAGATTCTGGAACAGAAGAAGTGGGTTTGGTATAGCTAAAAAAATCAAAATTGACCACGATATCCAGACCTAAATCCCACACTGTAGTATACTATAATAGTGTACATGAACAAGATGTAGAAGCAAGTACTTCAAGACAAGAGGCCAAGAAGTGAAAGAAATCGTAAACGCCCTTTGAAAGGGGATACTTGAAAAGCTAGGGGCGAGAGAAAAAATAAACGAAGTACCGGACAAAAGTATACAATAAAGGCTAAAATTTTAGGTCCCTGCAGGAAAAATGCAGGGATCGATTTTCCCACGAAGTCATAGAACAAATTTTTCGTGAATACTGGGCGGTGGGTGACTACAACAGAAGAGTCTCTTATATAGCAAGTTTGATTGAAATCAAAAATAAAAAGTCTACAAGTGTTCGGACAGATGACTTAGAAAAGCAACGCTTTCGGGAAAAAACCGTGTAGCATTTGCAACTAAATGCGGAAAATTTTCCAATTTGCAAGTCCTGCTTTGTGAAAGTATTTGACGAAACAAATAAATTTATAGAAAATTTCATTCACAAAAAACTGGCGATATGTCAGGAATTATGCAGTTGGATGAAAGAGGGAAGCATGAGCCTCCAAACAAAAAAAGTGTCGAATTAATTGAATTAGTGCGCAGTCATATACTTTCTATACCCACTTACGAAAGTCATTATACAAGGAGAGATTCTAACAAAAAAACATTTACCGTCGTATTATACACTCGCTCAACTTTATGATGCCTATAAACTAAAATTTCCCGACCATCTAGTATCTCGGAAAATCGATGAACGAGAATTTCACCAATTAAATATAGCTATAAAGCAACCCAAAGCAGATATATGCTAAACATGCGACAAACTTGCGCTGGAAATCAACGTATCAGAAGACAAAGCTTAACTAAAGCAATAATTGGAGTTGCATCGTATGGAAGCGGATTTGGCATACCAGACAAAAGCTACCGACAGGCAGTTGTCCAACGACGATCCAACTAAAAAAATTATAACATTCGACATGCAACAGTGCCTACCCACGCCTTTTATCCAAACATCTCTAGCATTCTATAAAAGGCAGCTTTAGACATTCAATTTGACTATACACGACTGTGACGAGGGACAGCCGTATTGTGACATGTGGCACCAAGGACTAGCTCTAATAGAGGAGTTAATGAGACTGCTTCGTGTGTCTTTAAGTATCTTATCAATCATATAGATAAGAATGTTAAACATGTTACATGTACTCTCACACCTGCGGCGGTCAGAATAAAAATAGTCACATGTCCGTAATGTGTATGGTAGCCCTACAGAATTCCACTAACTTAGAGGTAACTGACCACAAATTTTT
>CALNHX010013529.1:0-15674 GCA_940337035.1 Agriotes lineatus
CAGCCACCTATGAATAGTACATCTAACTAATGTATTCTTTCCTATTTTACCGGCTGGACATGTTCGGTTCCGTTATCGTTGTGATGAGACCTTAGAATATAAAGACTTTATTCTAAGGATGAGACACCTTCGAAAGTTTGCTTATGATTTCGGTTGTGCGACGAGTTAGTGGTATTTTGTTAATCGTCCAACATCTTCAAAATTAACTATGTTTTTGTGGTAAATTTTGGTGAGTATGCAGGTTTTTAGGTTATATTCACTATTCTTAGGGTATTTTTCTTCTTGTTTACACGAAATTATATATTTGTGGGTAGGCCGCACTTACCCTGGCCATTTTAATTGCAGGGGCAAGTGCAGTTATTTTAGTGGGGTATTGCAGTCAATAGAGCGCACTTGCACCATATTAGAATTATGTGCGCAAAAGTAATAGAGGAGCAGGGTATTCTCAAGAGACACTTACAATAGCAGTAGACCTTGTCATAAGTGGTTCGTTAACAACTCATAGAGCTAGAAAGATATACAAAATTCTTAAAAATACTCTTGCTGATCATGATACTACTACTACTAAGATAAACCCACGCGCATGGGATAAGCCCATCTCTCTCGCACGCTTGACGTCACTCCGTGACAAATTTCCACAGGAGCAGGCAGTTTGATACGGCGGTTGAAGGTTTCGGTTCGGTGTTTAATGTGTTTTGTTTGCAGATATATGTGAGTGAAATTTAATAAATTATAATTAAAACATTGCATTAAACATTTATTACCATGGTGTACTGCGCAGTGATGGGTTGTTTAAGCAACAACAAAAAGAGCAAGAAAGTTTCCGATTGCCGTTTCTTTAGTTTTCGAAGGGACAAACATGTTTGCGAACAATGGATTCTAAAGTGTTACCAGCAACACAAATTTAATGTGAAAACATCAAGAATATGTTCAAATCATTTTGTAGAAAGTGATTACTGTTCCAAAGAGAAACTGTTGGAATTACCGCAAAATAAATGGAAGTTGAAAAGTGATTCAGTACCTTCTCTTCATTTTTAACAATTTTAATGGGGAGTCATTAAAATTGACCAAAAATTATTTAAAAGTCCTAATGGATTTAGCGGAATCTATCAATTTAAGTACAGAGGCCAAGCATCTTTTCTTTCGATGCAAAATGTATTTTAAAATTAGAATATTGAATCGAGATATTAAAGAAAAATCCAAAATGAGGAAGAGAAAAAATACAAAAATTGTAAAATAAGTCTTAATAAAACTTGGTTTTCTTGTGTAAATGTGTACATTTTGTAAATGACATGTAAATAATATGTAAATAAATAATATGTACTTAATAAATTAAACAAAATTGTTTTATCATTACAAATTTTTAACACCTACCCATAAAAATCCAAAAAAAGCTTGTAATAAAAAATAGTTAATAATATATACCGGGTGTCCGTTCTCAAACTCGAACATAGGAATCTAACATTGCATTGAACGATTTTGCTGACTCCTACTAGCTAATTCAACTTACAGGAAAGATAGTGGTATTAATAGAAAGATAAAATTGTTGCACATCAAATGATAATATTTACTGATATAGTATAGAAATAATGGAAAAATACCTAAAAATCCAATGCACAATGTTGATCGCCTATGTTTGACTTTGAGAGTGGACACCCAGTAGACATATGCTCTTATATATCACTCATATTTTTCTACTGAAGTATTCTTTTAAAATTAACAATATTTATTTAAATTTTAAAAAACATAAGTCCGTTTTTTGGCGCTACGGATTAAAGTAATAATTTTTGATAATGAATAAGTCTTAAACTTTTCACTCTTCATATGTTGGTATCTTCCTTTACTTTTAAATTTAAATACTCTAGTATTCAAAATCGTTTATTGTTCGTTTTTTACAAAAAAAACCTTTATACAATGTTAAACTTTGAAGATACTTTATTATATCTAGCACCTACCTACTTTATTTAAGGGCTTATTCTATTATGGGCCATAAATCCTACATTAAATCATAAAAGAAATATCTCTTATACTATTATAATATTGAATAAAATGTAATATATCAATATTATAATAAAATATACTACTAAACAGTAAACATTAATAAAAACCACTTTAAAGCAATGCATTTCCATACCGTCAAGCAGGATTTTTGTCACGGAATGACGTCATGCGCAATGTAGTACAAAATTCGATCGCCGCGTGGGTTTATCTTAGTAGTAGTAGTATCATGCTTGCTGATCATGTTAAAGGATGAAGATGTAAATTAAGTTCAAGTTATGGTAGGAGGCCAGACTTTACTCCTGAAGAAGAGATATCGCTAGCTGACTGTATTCGCTGTTTGGAGAAATGGGGATTCGGCCTGACTAGAAAAGAAATACATAATACAAATTAAAAAAAAAATCGAAAAAAGAAAAACATTGTTTAACAGAAGAATATACGTAAATATAGTTCTGATGAAAGTGACCTAGATTCTTGGATAAGTAATGCTAGTTGTGACAGAATAACCGAGTTCGACGATTTGTCAGATACTGAAATGGAGGAAAAGAGAATTTATTGCTGAATTCTCAAAGATACCAATTCGCAAAGCAGGGAAAATAACGAAACAATTACTAATAATGAAAATCAAATCCTCACAATTCAACATGGCGACTTCGTTTTATCACATTTTTATAGGAAGAAAAAAACTTACGAATATGTACGTCTCGTAACAGGAGTTTCAGAAGGTGAAGCTGAAGTGACATGTTTAGGCAACTTGAAAAAGCCATGTGAATATCGGCTGGGTGAAAACGGCAAATGCTCAGTTTTGCTGTCGGATATCATAGAAAAGCTCCCACAACCAAAACTATTAGTATTACTACATGGTAATTTCCAAAAATATGTTTTTCCGGAGTCCGTTAAAGTTTCTGAATTATAAATAAATGTAATAAGTAAGGACCTATTTAGAATTATATCTTTTTGTTTTTAGTAAGTAAGTACTTGCTTATAAATGATTTAATACTTTGTTGTTATTATATGTCTATTGTAGTTTTTTTTTAAATAAAAAGGCTTGTGTTGTAGCTCTTATTTGAGTAATTTCAGATAAATACCTCGGCAGTTAGTAATTTTTACTTCCTTTTACAATAAATGAAGTATTGGATTCACCCCAAAAATTAGAAATTGAGTTTTCAACAGATCTTTAGGTGTTAGAGTCCCCTGAACCCAAAAAACATTTTTTTTCATTGGTCTGTGTGTGTGTCTGTGTGTCTGTGTGTGTGTGTGTGTCTGTGAACAGAATATCTCAAAAACGAAAAGAGGTATGGCGTTAAAACTTCATATATACATTTTGTGTACTATGTAGATGCGACAGCAAGCTTTTGAAGAAAATCGCATAACCGGAAGTAGGTGTTTTCTCTTGTGATTTTTCAGTTCTTTTCGATTTTTTCAAAATTGGCTCTAACGATTTTTTTCAAACTTTACATTTTTGTTACATTTTTAATGTGTATTGATGTGAGATAGGTGATGTTCCAGTTGAATACCTATGCACTGGGTTTCTTTTGTTTTCTTTTAATTTTTTTATTAACTCCTATTTTAAATAGAACACCCGGTATATTATTACATTTTTGAATTCAGATTGAAATTCTAGAGAAAATTTGTCTCTTCACCTAACGCTCTATTTTGTACCGTTTTTGTAGAATTTGTAATTTTTGAAAATTTTTGACAAATGCTTAAAAATTTAAAATTAAATTTTTGGCTAATTATAAGATCACTGTAAAAGGAAGTTGTGTGCATGTATCACACCAGATTTTTATATCTTGCAAATGAATAATTTTTGTTTTGGTGCACAGTAAAGAATATACATCAAGTTGTATTGCACTACCCCCGGCCCTAGTCGCTCTTGCCCAGCTGAAAAATTACAAGAGTAAACACCTACCTCCGGTTATGCGATTTTCTTCAAAAGCTTGCTGTCGCATCTACATAGTACACAAAACTTATATATGAAGTTTCAACGCCATGCCTCTTTTCGTTTTTGAGATATTCTGTTCACAGACAGACAGACAGACAGACAGACCAGTGAACAAAAACATGTTTTTTGGGTTCAGGGGACTGGAAAACGTTAAGATCTCTTGAAAACTCAATTTCAAATTTTTGAAGTGAATCCAATACTTCCTTTATCGTAAAAGGAAGTAAAAACAAAAGAAACCCATTTTAGAAGTATTCAACTAGAACATCACCTATCTCACATCAATACACATTAAAAATGTAATTAAAATGTAAAGTTTGAAAAAAATCGTTAGAGCCCTTTTTGAAAAATCGAAAAAAAAAACTGAAAAATCACCAGAGTAAATTCCTACTATGCGATTTTCTTCAAAAACTTGCTGTCTCATCTAGATGGTACACAAAACTTATATATGAAGTTTCAACGTCATACCTCTTTTCGTTTTTGAGATATTCTGTTCACAGACTGACACACAAGACACAGACAGGCAGGCCAATGAACAAAAACATGTTTTTTGGGTTCAGGGGACTCTAAAACATTTTGGAGTGAATCCAATACTTCTTTTATCGTAAAAGGAAGGGGTCGATATCATATCGGCCAACGATCATATCGGCCAATTTTGGGTGTTCATATCGGCCAACATCAGATTTTGTTCATATCGGCCAACGCTGGCGGAATATCTAAGAAAGGGGAAAAATCATATCGGCCAACGTTCATATCGGCCAACGATCACATCGGCCAATTATGGGCGTTCACATCGGCCAACTTGTTCCTATTGACCATTTTTATTTTTGTTCATATCGGCCAACTTGATCATATCTGCCAATGCAGGCGGTAACCGTAAGGAATACCGATCTTAGCCGAAGAGCAACTTCTACCGCTACGGTAACGTAAACCGACCGCCGAGCCGGCACCGGACGAGCAATGTCTTATTTATTATTATGCCTGTTCAGAGCGCCGGCGAAAAAAAAAAGCCGGCGAAAAAAAACAGATGGTATACATATATTTAATACGTAAATACTTCAAGCAATTGAATTCCTTGTTTGTGTGTATTTAATCTGTAGAAATTACAAAATATAAATGACGGAGATATGTACAGAAAACGCGACCAGATTAACGTTGTCAATTTTTTAGGGGGGTGGAAGGGACATACTGGAAAAAGTTTGGGGTTTTTAAAGAGTTGTAGTCATTTCCCTTGGCATGCTGTCAAGATCGATCAATTCTGGATAGACTTCCCAAGGATTTACTTTCTCTTGGCAGAATTTCGAAATCAATAAGCTCTGGATGGACTTTCGAAGGATTTTTCTTTTCCCCTTCGCTTTATTTCACGATCGATAAGCTGTGGATTGACTTCCAAAGGTTTTTTCCTTTCCCATTGCGTGATTTCAAGATCTATAACTTTTGAAGTGTTATTTTCACAAATGTAGTAAAATTTAATAAAACAAATAATTTGGAGTGCTAAATTTTACAAAACTAACTGTACTTTTAAATAAATGCTGCTAAAGTAAATTACTTACCATTCCCATTTAAAGTTAATAACCGCCTTGTAGCTATCTCATATGCATAATACCTTTCCCGTCTATAACAAAATTTATTTTTTAACTCGTCCAAAAGATTTCTTCAGGAGTCTGATGGTATTTTCAGTATTTATAACGATCTACAATTTTTCTTAGCTTTGAATCGTCTGCATTTACATTAATTTTTAAAGCAGAGTTTAAAATATTTGGTTCTATACCGTTTTGGGAAACAAAAGCAGCTTCGTACTCTCTATCTCCGTAATGTAGAGGACCAGCGCAGCGTACATTTTCTCTAGCAATAACTTCACCACATTCGCACGACCAAAATGTTTATACTCGGAAACGAAATTTCAATCTTGAGTCACTTGCTTTGACGGGATTTTTCAATTAATGACTGCTCAGTAAATAGGGCAGGGTGCAGTTCGCTCCCGTGTCTACCTGGTCTAAACAGCTTCGAAATAGGTCATAGCCCAATTCGCTCCCGTCCGCAGATAAAGTCAAGTGATATGAAAATAAGTATTTATTAAAGTAAAAATTTAACTTATTTCCTAAAACTAAATATAAGTACATAATTTATATCGAGTATACCGGGTGACAATGAGACTAGGGCCATGCTTATATCTTCTTTATTTATGCATCGATTTGGATAAAATTTTATACCAAGGTACTAGACATAATTTTTGATTGGCCGATAGATGTTGTAACTAACTTAGACCGATGCAGACGCGTAAATATTCGAGAAGCAACCTTACAGCCAGCTGCAGACGGGTGACGTCAGCGACCTTGCTGACTAATACGGCGATGCGTCATGCCTTTGTCGGGAGCTTCGAGTAAGGTCTGGACGTTTCTAGAATGACTCATTTGTGGGATATAAATACTCGTGAGCGGAATAGCGGTCAGTTCTCATTCGGCCCGAAAGGCGTAAGGCCGCCACATAAATAAACCCGTATATAAATAACCACATAAATAAGTGACGTTTAATCCAGTGTAAATAAATAGAGGGTATAACCATATAAATCATCAATGTTAAGTCGTGCTATATAAATAAATAAATGTATCGTTCTTAGAAATAGTTCATAGTTTAAGTAATTCGTGTGTTTGTTAATAATAATAATTAATAGTTGTAAATAAATGTTTAATACAAGAAGCAGTGGATAATTTTTAAATAGCCCGAACGTAAAAACGTAACAGTGGCTTCAGGTGTGCGGTTTGTACCGGGTGCTATAAGAAAATTATTGAACAAACATTAAATAAATAAATTGTTAACAAGTGCCGATAAAACGACGGTCAGATAAATAAATTTAAGTGTATAGTGTGGATGCCTTTGACGAGATCTCAAAGCAGCAAAATGGAAGCCCAATTAAGCCAACTGTTGCAACTGATGCAAGTTAGCCAGGACAAGGCAGAGAAGGCGCAAGAGAAAGCGAAAAAAGCACAAGAGGATCTTAAGAAAGAGATTCAAGTTGGCCAGGATAAGGCAGAAAAAGCGCAAAAAGAACTGAAAGCCGCGCAAGAAAAAGCACAAGAGGATCTTAAGAAAGAGATCCAAGTTGGGCAGGAGAAGGCAGAAAAGGCGCAAGCAGAATCGAAATCCGCGCAAGAAAAACCACAAGAAGACCTCAAGGAAGTACTTAAGGAAGAGTTGAAAGCCGGGCAGAAAGTACTTAAGGAAGAGCTGAAAGCCGCGCAAGAAAAAGTAGTTCAAAAACTTGAAGAAGAAATGAAAGCGAGCCATAACGAGTTGGCAGAGGAAATCAGGGATATTCAGAAAGAAATGGAGAGAAAGATGGCCGGACTTCAGGGTGACATGCTGGAGCTGCAGTTTCGATTTACCAAGTCACGAAGTGGCCAAGGCCAACCAACTCCCTCTGAATCTGCTGGCTTCTCTTCTTCTCCTGCAGTGAATCAGCCTACCTTATCTCAAGTTGCTGCCCCTCAGGTTGCTGTGTCCCAAGATACTGCCCCAGGTGAGGCCCGCAACATCTGGCTTGCACATGAAACTGCCCCCTTACGATGGGAAAACGACATGGTCAACATACCTGAAGCAATTTGAAGCCGCAGCCGTCGCTAATGGTTGGGGAATGACAGACAAAGCGACCGCATTGATCCTGACATTGTGAGGGGATGCCTTGAATGTTCTGCAAATGATTCCAGAAAATCAGCAGAGGGACTTTCAGCAATTGGTGAATCGTCTGGAACGGCGTTATGGCAATGGTAATCTTTAGCATGTGCATTGTGCCAGTTGAAAAACAGAATTCAGAAGTCTGGGGAAACTCTGCAAGAACTGGAGGCCGATGTTGCTGGATTGGTTCGGCTCGCGTATCCATCGGCGCCGGAGGACTTCCTGGGGCAGCTAGCCGTCCGAACATTCGTAGATGGAATGAAAGACGCCGATACTCTGCAAGCGGTACGTCTGGGGCGCCATAGGACACTGGGAGAGACCTTAGCACATGCGTTGGAATTTGAAGCGGCAAGGAGTGCCTCCAGACGACATGGTCGTGTCCGCGATGTCGCCACGACGGAGATGGCGCCTGAATCCATGGAGGACATGTTGCGACGACTTATAAGGCAGGAGACATGGGAGAAGGGGCCCCGTTGCTGGAGCTGCGGAGAGATGGGTCATCTTAGGGCTCGCAGTCCGAAGAAAAGAGTCCGAGTGTCTGACGAGCCGTCGGAAAACTACCTGTCGACAAGAAGGGGCGAGAGTCGACTCGTGATTGCCATGCTCCGGAGATTACCATACATGTGTCCTCCGTGCAACACCAGCCTGATAGTCTCTTCATTGATGGGTAAATAAATGGAAGAGTTCGGTCTCTGCCGTTGGAGACTGGAGCGACGAAGTCCACCGCCAGGTCTGACGTAATACGAGACGAGGGTCAGCTGCTGCCCACCAGGACGCGCCTTCGCACTGCCACGGGAGGCGCAGTAACCACAAATGGATTTGACATTGAAGATTGGTAATCAAACCCTCAAGCATCGGGTCCTGATTGCTGACATTGCAGACGAGTTCATCCTGGAAATGGATGTCATGAATAAGTGTGGGTTCACTTTGGACCTGGGACGAGGCGTGGTGCACGTGGGTGGGGAGGAGCTTTCCCTACACCCAAGAGAAGAGATCGCAGTACGAGTGGTATTGGCGGAAGATGTTACTCTGCCTGGACAAACCGAGAGGGTCGTGGATGCATACCTGGATGGCAATCTCCGTTGCAACGTAGTGCGCATGATTGAACCCGATTATGACAAGGAGCTCACTCATGGTATCCTGGTTGGGAAGACGTTGGTAAAGACTGGGCTTAAGGTCCCAGAAGAATGATGAACGTCAACAAGGAACCGGCAACCGTCAGGAGAGACACAACCGTGGGAAGATGCACACCGGTCTCCGCCGTTGTCAGAACGATTACTAGTGACAGCGGCAGCAAAGCGAAGGGCTGCCCAAATGCATCAATGAACACCGTGATGTCTACTTGCAAGAGCATGAGCCAACAAGCACGGAAGAAGATCGAAGATCTGGTGGCCCGGTACCAAGACGTCTTCGATTGCGGAGATCATCCCAGCGGCCGTACCGACGTAGTTAAGCATAAAATCAATACGGGGGATGCTCAACCGATACCCCAACATCCAAGAAGGTTGCCCCTCGCCAAACGGGAAGAAGCCGAGAAGATTGTCCAAGATATGCGAAACCAAGGGATTACCGAACCGTCCAGCATCCCGTGGGCCTCTCCTGTGGTTCTTGTCAGAAAGTAGAATGGCTCAACGAGGTTCTGTGTTGACTACCGACAGCTGAATCATGTGACCAAGAAAGACAGCTACCCTCTGCCACGAATTGATAATACCCTGGACACGCTCTCCGGTTCTCAATGGTTCTCGACGCTAGACTTGAAGAGCGGTTATTGGCAAGTCGGAATGGAACCTGCGGACAGGGAGAATACTGTATTTACTATCGGAACTGGGCTCTGGCAGTTCTCCGTCATGCCGTTCGGTTTGTGCAATGCCTCCGCCACGTTTGAGAGGCTGATGGACACCGTCCTGAAGGGTCTATGTTGGCAGACCTGCCTGATATACTTGGACGACATCATAGTGGTGGGTAAATCCTTCAACGAGCATCTGAAAAACCTGGAGGAAGTGTTCGGTAGACTGCGAGGTGCCAACCTGCGATTAAGTCCAAAGAAGTGCCACATCTTCCAGAAGGAGGTACAGTACCGGGGCACGTCGTATCCCGCCAGGGAGTAGCAGTAGACGCGAGTAAGGTGAAGGCAGTGCAGGATTGGCCAATGCCGAAGGATAAGCATGAGCTGCGAAGCTTCCTGGGCCTCTATACTTACTACCGACGGTTTGTGCTGGGCTTTGCAAACATTGCAAAACCGTTAACCCGTCTAGAGGGACGACAGTTCGAATGGAGTGCTAAGTGCACGCAGGCCTTCAAGACGCTCAAGACTGCCTTAACCAGTTCACATGTACTTTGCTATCCACGTCAGGAAGGCCAGTTTATCCTCGACACTGACGCTAGCAATGTCGGAATCGGTGGTGTTCTGTCCCAGGTCCAAGATGGGCAAGAGAAAGTCCTAGCATATTTCAGCAAGGTCCTATCCAAACCAGAGCGGAACTATTGCGTAACCAGGAGGAAGCCTCTGGCAGTAGTCAAGTCCGTGGAGCATTTTTATAAATACCTGTATCGCAGCAGATTCTTGCTTAGGGCCGACCATGGTGCTCTAAGATGGCTGCTGCAGTTCAAGAACCCTAAAGGGCAGGTGGCTAGGTGGATCGAGCGCCTACAAGAGTACGACTTTGAAATAAATCATCGACCTGGCACAGCCCACCGCAACGCCGAGGCGCTATCCAGGAGGCCCTGCCCTGCGGACTGCAGCCACTGTTCAAGACTGGAGAGTCGTGCGGTACCCATCAATCGTACCACTGTAGTCGACGACTCTTGAGAGCTAGACGAGTTACAGAACAGCCAGGAGAACGACCCCGACTTAGGCACGGTTATAGCCTGGAAGCGAGATGGCCGTCGACCTACCTGGCAGGAGGTCTCCGCCGCCAACCGAACGGTGAAGACCTATTGGGCGCAATGGGACTCCTTGCAGCTAGAAAACAACGTCCTGACCAGAATCTTGGAAGACGAGGACGGTAGGGTAATGAGATCACAATTGATGGTCCCAAGGAGTAGAGTGGCCGAGGTTCTGCGCCACCTGCATGATGGATCCTCTGGGGGACACTTCGGATTGAGGAAGACGTTGCAGAAGGTCGAGACCGATTCTACTGGGCGAGCTGCAAAGGTGATGTCCGAGAGTGGTTCCGGAGGTGTGAAACCTGCGCTACAGGAAACGGACCAGTTGGTAGACGTAGAGCTCCGATGCGGCAGTACAACGTCGGTAGTCCACTCGACAGGATAGCCATCGACATCGCTGGACCATTCCACGAAACCGAATCGGAAAATAAATACATTCTGGTGTGCATGGACTACTTCACCAAGTGGCCCGAAGCGTGCGCTCTTCCGAATCAAGAGGCCGGTACTGTCGCTGATGTTCTGGTGAAGGAGTGCTTTAGCCGTTTTGGAGCCCCCCTGGAGTTACATTCCGACCAGGGCCGGAATTTCGAGTCTGGACTGTTCCAGAACGTTTGCAAGCTACTGGGGATACACAAGACCCGGACCATCGCCCTCCATTCTTAATCGGACGGCATGGTGGAAAAGATGAACCGAACCATGGGGAAGCATCTGTCCAAGGTGGTCTCCGAACATCAGCGTGACTGGGACCAGTACATTCACCTGTTCCTAATGGCCTACCGATTGGCAGTACAGGAGACAACCAATCACACCCCAGCCACGGTACTCTTTGGGCGCGAGCTGCGATTGCCATGTGACCTCAAATTCGGAAGAAAGCCTGGCGAAGAAACGGCCGGCGAGGACTACGTGGGGAACCTGAAGAGGAGGATGGAAGAGATCCACGACGCCGTACGCCGAAACATTCAGGGTGCCAGTGACCGAATGAAGGACCGATATGATGCCCGCGCTGAGGCCGGTGGTTTCCAGCCTGGCGATTTGGTATGGCTTCATAACTCCCAGAGGCGTCGTGGTCTCCCCCCAAGCTCCAAAGGAACTGGGAAGGCCCCTACACTGTAGTTTCTCGACTGAATAACGTGGTATACCGAATCCAGAAACCTCCTCGAGGAAAGTGCAGGGTGGTGCACTTCAGTCGGTTGGCCCCATATGCCGGAACCAATGAGGAAGTGGAGGCTGTCACGGAGCAACCCCTGAGACGACTAGGGACCGGAGGAACCTCCTTCCAGGAGTTTATGGCCGCTTATAGGAGTACAAAGACTGCGCGATTCGGAGTCACTACAGAGGTGCAGCGGGACCTGTTCGACACCCTGCGGCAGTATTCCCTGGCACACTGCGTCGCCCAGGACCTCCGGATGTCTAGGGGATTGCCGCTGCTTTCTGGGAGAAGTTTGGCCGGTTAGACCAGCTGCGAGAGCAGGCACCTCAGGTTGGCAGAACTTTGCAGCTGAAGGAAGGCAACAGCTCCATTTATTACCTGGTGACGAAAAGGTTGTCTTACGAAAAACCTAGTTACCAGGAGCTCTGGTCTGCTCTTTTGGACCTTAAGGAGCAGATGGTGAAGAACGGCGAAACCCGGCTAGCGGTGCCAAAATTAGGATGCGGCCTGGATTTGTTGGACTGGAGGGTCGTGCGCAGCATGCTGGAAGTAGTCTTCGACCGGACCGGCATCCAGATCGAGGTCTGCTGTTGCAGCCCGTTGCGAAGCATTGAGTCCACGGTGGACTGCTACTTCTTCAACCAGTTCGTGTGCAAGAAAGGCACCGCCTGTAAATACCGTCATCGAATCCCCACAAGAGCGAGTGACAGGCACTCGACGTAACTCGTTCTGGGACAGAACGACGTAAGGCGGGGGCAGTGTAACGAACTTAGACCGATGCAGACGCGTGAATATTCGAGATGCAACCTTACAGCCAGCTGCAGACGGGTGACGTCAGCGACCTTGCTGACTAATACGGCGATGCGTCATGCCTTTTTCGGGAGCTTCGAGTAAAGTCTGGACGTTTCTAGAATGACTCATTTGTGGGATATAAATACTCGCGAGCGGGAATAGCGGTCAGTTCTCATTCAGCCCGAAAGGCGTAAGGCCGCCACATAAATAAACGCGTATATAAATAACCACATAAATAAGTGACGTTTAATCCAGTGTAAATAAATAGAGGGTATAACCATATAAATCATTAATGTTAAGTCGAGCTATATAAATAAATAAATGTATCGTTCTTAGAAATAGTTCGTAGTTTAAGTAATTCGTGTGTTTGTAAATAACAATAATTAATAGTTGTAAATAAATGTTTAATAGAAGAAGCAGTGAATAATTTTTAAATAGCCTGAACGTAAAAACTTAACAATATAATCAAAATGGCTGACTTCTTCGGAAATGATACCAACTTTGATTTTTTAAGTGGAACACACTGTATATTTTATGTTTTTCTGATTTTATGAGTCAAATTATATATAATAGTTTTGCTAAATTTCAATTTTTTAAACAAAAAAATTATTTTTTCAATTTTTATTTTTTACCATAGAAGGCTTTGACTTGGAAAAAAAATTGTAATTGACTCTAGCAACTCTTAATAATAGCTATTTTATCAATAAGGTCAATAACAAAGTTTTCATAAAAGAATATAATTTGATAAACTCGTTTTTTAAGAAAAAGTCACCTTTTTTAAATGGCACCTACTAAAGGCC
This sequence comes from Agriotes lineatus, assembly GCA_940337035.1. Classification (NCBI taxonomy): domain Eukaryota; kingdom Metazoa; phylum Arthropoda; class Insecta; order Coleoptera; family Elateridae; genus Agriotes; species Agriotes lineatus. Next base: position 13,244 of record CALNHX010013529.1, read on the forward strand.
ATCTTGCCATTAGATAGAAAATGTAATTACCAATCTAAAGATATGCATCATGCACTACTTTATCTTTATCCGAAACTAAAAATTAATAAAAAAAGTGTTTAAAAAAATGAAATTTGGCAAGACTATTATATGTAATTTGACTCGTAGATGCAGAAAAATATAAAATATACAGAGTGTTCCATTTAAAAAAACAAAGTTAGTATCATTTCCGGTAAAACCGGAAGTTAACCATTTTGACTATATCTATCGGCCAATCAGAAATTATGTCTAGTATCTTGGTATAAAATTTTATCTAAATCGATTCATAATAAAGAAGATATAAGCATGGCCTTAGTCTCATTGTCGCCCGGTATATAATTATTTAAAATAAGTGTTTATTAAAGTAAAAATTTAACTTATTACCTAAAACTAAATATAGGTACATAATTTATATCAAGTATATATAATTATTTAAAATAAGTGTTTATTAAAGTAAAAATTTAACTTATTTCCTAAAACTAAATAGAAGTACATAATTTATATCAAGTATATATAATTATTTAAAATGTGTTTATTAAAGTAAAAATTTAACTTATTACCTAAAACTAAATATAAGTACATAATTTATATCGAGTACCTATATATAATTATTTAAAAAGGCGTATAAATTATAACTAATAATAATAAAATATTATTTAAACAGAATTGCTCTGAACCTATAAGAAACAGATGGTACTAACTGCATCATAGTTGTTTTTCCCGCTTTAAATTCTACAATCTTTTCTTGTAAAAAATTCCGTTTTTTTATAACTTTCGAGTCGTAAATTGGCTTAACTATGATACAACTTTTTTGCTTAATATTAAGTATCGATTTGAAAATCGGTTAAAGTTTGTATACATTTATAAATATCCGGATGTGGAGAATAGAAACATTTATTAAATCTAGAGTGAAATGATTCACAACAATTTGTTGTCTTTTTGGTTGATGAAGACATTTCCGCCCACATGTGTGGAGGAAATGTTGCTTCTTTGGAAATATACGCATTTAAAATATAATCTGAAAAAATAACTAAAGGGCGGCTTTCAGGTTGATCAGAGACGAAATCGGGTAACAGTTTACAAAGCCCCTAAGCGCTAAAAAATCACTTTTTTCAAAACGTGTTGACGTAAATTTATGTTTTTGGACGTCATAAATCTATTTCTGATGTCGGAAGACACGAAAAACTTACCGTTTTTCCACAAATCACTCCTTAACCTCACTTCCATCACTTTTCTACTAATAACAATATCGAAATGCGTCATCTGCAAGTACTACCAACCTATATGTAACTAAATACACTGCTCTTACCCACAGACTACCTATAAAGTAGATAGATACCTACCTTGTTTATTTAATAGTAGTTTATGTAACTAGTCCTCAAAGCAAGGCTTTAGGGGACGAGTCGTAATGTTTCCGGACGAGGCGGAGCGAAGCGCAGCCGAGTCCGTAATATGAAGATGAGTCCTCTAAAGCCATTTGAGGACGTGTTGCATACAACGTTTTTTTGTATTAGCTCTCCAAAGATTATAATATGAAGTTTCAATTACCATTAACGCGGCATTATATTAGGAGGCCGCGCGAAAATGTATTTTTCTAGGATCCTCAAAATGGCCATTTAGAGGCCTTGTACTTAAAGTCGTCATGGCAACTAATGTTTGAGTCCGCTAAAATGTTGCCATGACGACTTTAAGTACAAGGCCTCTAAATGGCTATTTTGAGGATCCTAGACAGTTTCCAAAGTAACCAGTTTGGGGAGCGAATACAAAAAAAATCATTTAAATGGAAGCCCGCTTCGTACATATAATGGTAATCTTGTATTGTACGACGCCACCGATGAACTACTGTTTCTAGAGTCAGTAATCTTGGAGGGAGGGACCGCTAACATGTCAAATACCTTACACTGTTGCCCGACCTTTGTTTATTTACTTCTAGAGCAATTTCGGGCCTAATTCGTTTTAGTTTGCATGTTTATCGTGGTCCTAACATCAATGTCGAATAGAGGTGTTCTAGCTCCAACTGATTTGTGAATGATGGTGACATTTTGACACTAAACCATATTCATGATTCTTGCAGGTGTTGCGGTTAGGGTCAAACTAAAATGTATTGAACGGTTGGCGAAGCTGGGATTAATACATAATTTCCTTCGGTGTGAAGGCTGTTAGGTAGATATTTCGTTTGTTTAACGATTGTTCACGATTAAAAGCAAACTAAAAATAATTTGGCGCCAAACGCTGATGAAGCCAAACAATAAAGGTCTGGCAACCAGTGTTGAATCCATGGGAGTAACCGGGGGTGAAATTCCCTCCCGGGCAGAACATAATTCCCCCCCGGAAACATTACCACTTCATATTCATGTTTCTTTAAATCTATAAAATAATGGGCGGATTGCGGTGGAATAGGTAAAAATACCCC
>CALNHX010013530.1:0-15673 GCA_940337035.1 Agriotes lineatus
CCTACTTATTTGAGCTACGTTAATAAACTCAGGTTGAGAAAAACGGTCCACCTAATATTTTCTACAATTTTTGTTATTACATTACTTCGGCGCTATCTAAGGTCAATGTTTTAGCTCAATTCATTAAAAAGAATGTACAGAACCAAGGTAAGCGAAATATGAGACATTTCTATTTATTTATTTAACATTTTTAACGATAACAATATTTAAAGGTTACACTTACAAAGCAATAGAATGAAACAAAAATCAATAAAACATTATGAATCACGAAATCTAACCCTGATGTTCTTTCAATACCTTGTGTTGCCTCCTCTAGCTCTAATTAAAGCCTGTATACGCCGTCCCATTGAACCAATCAACTGCTGAATTAACTCTTGTGGAATATTTTCCCATTCTTCTAAAAGTGCTGCGCAGAGCTCGTGGAAGCAGAGCAGGCTGGTGCCGCTATTCGACTTCTGACACGTCTCCCCAGTATGTCCTATAAATGTTCTATGGGATTCATATCAGGCGAATATGCTAGCCAATTCATACGAGTTATTCCAACTTCGTCCAAGTATTCGGTAACACACCTTGCTACGTTCGGTTTTGCATTATCCTGCATGAGGATGAAGTTGTAACCAATAAATGGTGCAAATGGAACCACAGGATCTGCTAACACTTCTAATATGTACCATTTTGCCATCAGAGATCCTCTTTCAATAAAGACAAGTTCGGTACGAGCCTCCATCGAAATTCCTGCCCACACCATAACCGATCCTTCTCCAAAACTAACCCTTGGGGTAAAAGTACACTCCGCAAATCGCTCACCCGTTCGCCGCCATACTCGTTCCCTTCGATCTGGTGCATATAGGCTCAATCGGGATTCATCCATAAACAGAACAGTGCCCCATTACCTTAAATCCCAATCTGAATGATCACGAGCAAATTGTAATCTGGCTACTCAGTGATGAGGAAATAATTTTGGGCCGTGAGCTGGTCTGCGAGCAACCAATCCAACTTCTGCTAACCTTCGACAGGCAACAAGCCGCGGTTTTGTCTTGGCTTGTACTTGCCTACCCCAAGTGTTAATAGGTCCTTACATTCCTTGTTACTTAAATAGCTATAAGCAGCGGAGTGGAGCATCAATCTGTCGCCTAGGGTTATGGTGTGATAGCTGCTGTGGCCGTGTGCTATTAGCTCGGGTGATTCACTATGTTCATATATCATTATAGTAGCACGTTATTTAAAAAACCGAGGTTGGCGCAGAGGTAGAGTGCTCGCATGTCACGCGGGTGGCCCGGGTTCGATTCCCGGCCGATGCATCCATTTTTTAAAATTTATATTAATGAAATTTATCTGAATACGTTTGCGGATAAAATAGTATATGTTATTCGGAGTAAAAGTGACTAAGCGGCTAAATAAACTTCAGCTTAGCCATATGAGCCCACTAGATGCAAAACTCTGAGTTTGCACTCTTAGAAAATGTGTGCTAGAGGCAATAGTAATTTACGTTACGAGACCGGAAAGTAGTGTTTTGCAGATCGAACCAAGTAGATCACAGGGCGAGCAGCATGCCAAGCTGGAAGCTTGGGGAGACCTGCAAAACACTACTCTCCGGTCTCGTAACGTAAATTACTATTGCCTCTAGCACACATTTTCTAAGAGTGCAAACGCAGAGTTTTGCATCTAGTGGGCTCATATAAAGTATCACTTTTACTCCTAATAACATAATTTACAATTATAAAAACTACCTTTTTACTATACTATAATGCTAAAGAGAGAAAGATTTATTTATAGGTTTACTATACAACATAGTTTGCTACATTTAACAAAGAATGCCAAATCAAAACTTTACAATCTCACAAAAAGTTGAAAATAAATAATAACTAAAAAACTAAGAATATTTTTTCATAGATAACCTGTATAAATTGTTTTTTAATATAAGCACTGCGGATTTAACACATATTGTCCAAATTTGTTTTAAAACGTTTTTACTAATCCTATTAGATCTACAAAAATTTTGAAATAAGGGTGGAAATGTTTCCCTTGCACCAATGAGTAAACCAATCACTTCAATATTTTCAATTTTGAATTTTTCCTTAAAATATGGAATGGTAGGTTCATGAATTAATATTTTTTCTACATCAACTTTTTTATCTCGGTTTATGTCCCTCTCAAATCGGATTGTTGGATCCACCATATTGCTTAATGCAAGCCTAACATTCTACCGACGCGTTACCTGGCTTCTTAAGTAAGAATAATGAGCAATAAATGTATTGCTTACTATTGAAAATTATTTGTATCCCAAAACCATACTTGATTGTTGAGGATTAAAAATTTATTTAAATTACAAAAGTTGAAACGCCGTATGAAATGCTTTAGAACACAGGTCGGTATCCAAAAATTTTCCGATGATGGTCAGTAAACACTCGAAACGTAATTAAACCATAATATTTGCTACATTGTTGAATTCACAACAAAAAGGGCTTCTAAAATTCGATATGAAAAAATAAGGACCGGATTTAAAAAAATTAAGTTGATGGTGGTTGCTGGAAAACGAAACGTCGGATAAAAAATTGATAACTTGGTTGCCATTATTAGTATTTTAAATTATACCATACCGTAGCTTCAATTGCACTGATTTCTTTTTAACTCTAGGCTATTCCTCATTCTTAGTTATTCTAAAATCCTTACACTTGCTCTGTAATTATGATTAGGTATTAGGTAGACAACACTTTTGTAAATATTTAATCTTTAATATATCTAGAGTAGCAATACATTATTCTATTTTAATGGAAGATCTAGATACAAACGTACTTACAAGTTTGTGGCTGTCAAGCTTGTATGTGAAAAATGATTGATTTTCATCTACAAAACAAATTGTGAAGGAGCAATTTTTTTTTAACACTGGAACCCTTTAAAATACAAATTTCAGCAAAGAAATATACCTTGCAAAAGTCCTAAAAAATTAACGGAATTATTTGCAGACCAAACAAGAATACAAAAATTATGTATCAAAGTAAATTATCTGAACACTCAAGTAATGAGATTTGTAAGTACCGCTTCATATACGCTAGCGGCTAGATCATACATTTAACATCAGTTACAGACAATTTATCAGAAAAATTACTTCACATAAACAACAGCTACATCACATGTTATGTAGAAATTGGTTTTGACAATAACCTTTCTGTTTCAACGCTCGAATCGCGCTCAATCTTTCCAAACTGCAAACAAAAGCTATTGAATTGATTAATTGATTTATTAAATCTTAATCCGGTGTATATTAGTGCTTTCTAAATTTCAATTTATTATGTTATATCAAGTATATACGTAATACCTATTGCAATAGGTACTTGTTCATTTAAAATGTCTTGCAATCATCTCAAAGCAAATTCCAGTACCTAAAACTTATACTTTCATAATATCACCAAATCATTGTGGGTTGCCTACATGTCCAGCTCCAAACTTTTTCAATAATAAGATCATAAAAATGTTTGAACAGAGCTGGCTATGGAAGAGAAAATTAGTGTCTTGTGTTCACATACTTATATATTTTATTATACAATAAATGCATCTAACAATGATTTAATTACATGAAAAAGACGTATTTAAATATGTAAAAATTAGTGTTTTAATTTTTTGTCCGCAATTGTACATACTAAAATGCTCTGTTGAAAATTCACAGATGTCCGAGTTTAACCTTTAAGATCGCAATATGTTTCTAAACCCGATAACTACTTAATTACAGTATTTTTGCCTAAAAAATAAGAATTTTTGTATGAGATATAAACTGAAATATGTAGCTATGCTGTAAAATTTAAAACTTTGAGTTCAAGGCAATACCTACTTTTTCACTATATTCAAAAAAGATTTATATAGTGAGCTGGAAAAGACACGTAAAAATAAAATAAAATGCAACCCTTTCTTCATATTTTAATTAATTTTACGAGACTTGCCAAAAAGTGTGCACTGTATTTCTACAAATAAAAAATGAAGTGGCACAAAAGGAGCTAAGATAGAAATTTAAAAAAATCACAATGTAAGCAAATGTGGAAATATCACAAACAGAAAAAGTAAAATGGTGAACTGAAATATTGTCGCACTAATGTAGGCAACACACAACTCAACAATAGAATATTGCTTTATTACATCATCTTCTAGATGAGACTAACTTCATATATCTACCTAGTCTAATGTCATTGTTATTTTTAAATAAAACTGTTGTTAAACAAATGTAGAGACCATAGAATTAACGAGAAATAATATCTAAAAAATAGTTAATTAAAATCAGGGTTGCTAGTGGCATAACTGTTGTTCAGCAATTTATCAATTTTAGTTTTCTTGGTAATTGCAGCATTAGAAGTAACAGTAAGCTTGGCAACATCAGCCCATTCCTTCCTAGGAGCTACATTATTTTCAGGATTATTTCTCCTTTGGTATGGATTTATCGTGAATCGCTAGAAATGAAAGAAGAGTTCTAAGGAAAGAAGACAAATACAAGAGAGATAGAAAAGAAGTAAGGTGAGTAAGTTAGAATTTTAATCTCGTTTCTGTAGATATTTGTATGTATTAAATATATATATTAAGTTACTAGGTGTTTAGAACGAGCCCCAATCACGCAAAAATGTTGTACTAATTGCTCATATTGCATTTCTATGTACTAATCTGATATCTTCCCACACGCCTTAACTTATTTACAAGTGAAGGCATACATACATACATTTCTTATTTCTATCTTACAGGAAAATAGATTGTACATCTGATTTTAGCAATACTTTAAGCAATTATTGCGTTAATTACGTATAATTATATGTAGGGGAAAGGGTTGTACCTTGGGACATTTTTTACTTTTTTAATTATTGTACAGACATCTTTGGTTCAAATGCAAAAGCTTTTTGGCCCTGAAGAGGCTACAACTGTAGGCAGTTGCTAGCTGACAAACATTGTTGCTATCACCAGTCCGTATACCACTACTCATCGTTTAATCAGTTGGTGATTTTTGTCCCAAGGTACAACCTGTGGTTTTACTTTGGGACAGCTTTGGTTCTACCTTGGGACATGGCAAACATTTGAATATCATATTTTTTATTATTTGAAAATGAACCAGGACTTGGGTTATAAATGTGTTTTATTATGAAATTAGGTTAAACATAATTATTAGGTATTGAATACATGTCATTTCAAATTGAGATCTTGTGGGAATAAAATATTAAAGGAATGAAATCCGCGACGTATCGTTGGAGTTGGCAATACTTTCACTATATTGCACAGATTAACACTGCTGATATCATCGACGCTGGGGAATACAAAATGAGTTCTTTGCTTCCTTAGAAATTTTATGATCACTTCTGGTTCAGTCTTGTCTTGTTCTACTACTAATCCAGTGTAGTAAACATCTCCTGTAGCTCTACCGGCTATTTTAAACTTAACTAGAACCCAACTGCCTTTGGAGTAAATCAGCGGAGCTTCGTTAGGTGGAAAGAAAGAAGGAAGAGAGAAATACTCATCTTCGGAGCTAGAATAGAATCGACTTCCTCCTGAGCTGTCGCCGAGCTCAGGTAATTCCTCATCAGAAGAAGACGACGAAAATTTCACAGCTTTTTTAGCAGCTTCTTTCTTCTGGAATAACGTGCCCTTCCTACTCTTTTCCTCTTCAATTCTCTGCTTCTCTGGCGTGTCTGTGGCAATCATACACTTCCCAGGTTTTCGTCCTCTACCACAGGATTTCCTAGGTGGAGCTCTGGGAAATGGACGAATTTGTTCGGGAGTAACAGCTGTAGATGGTTGAAATGCATCACTTGTCGAAGGTGTCTCTTCTGATTGCTCTGTGATATTTTCCCTCTCTTCAAGTGCATCTGGCAATTGTAATTCAGCTGCTGCTGCTGCTGCAGGGTATGGCCTGTTTGTCATTTCAGCAGGCAAGAACTCGTCGATTCCGAACACTTCTGCGTTGAACGGCCATATACCGGCAACCCTGAATCCCGCGGTGATGTTATTTGGAGTGAATGCCAGAGGGAATGCTTTTCCCAACAATGCTGAGACATCATAAATCGAAATCGGCTTTCCGGGATGGATAATCATCCAATCCTTAGCAGCTTTGTTATAATAGGCTTTAAGCGGGCCAAAGACAGACCGGTCCAATGGCTGGAGCTTGTGGCTAGTGTGAGGTGGGAACGTCAGGAAAATTATTCCATTTTCTTTCGCCAAATTAATCGCTTCTAACGAAAGGTGGCTTTCGTGATTGTCCATAATGAGGAGGACTTCATTGCCACGAGAAGGCTTTGCCATAGAGATAAAATGTTTGAGATATTTCACAAATAGTTCTGCATTGGACCAACCACTAGAAGTTGCCATACCAAGGGTACCGGGTGGTGCATTGTTGATCATGTGTTCCTTGTAATGAACACGAGGAAATATGATGGCTGGGGGAATAAACGTTCCTGCAGCATTTATGCCAGCAATCATTGTAATGTTGATTCCACGTTCTCCTGAAGTAGCTGCTCCAATTTGTTTGGCCTTTATGTCACCAATGACCCGTGACGGTTTGTGAACTGTAGAGCAACCTGTTTCGTCAAGGTTCCAGACGTTTTGAGGTTGTAGGTTGTACCTTTCATAGATTTCTCGAAGTTTTCCAAAAAATATTTCAACATTTGGTTTGTTGAAACAGGCCATTCGACCTAGGCTTGTAGACTCCGGTTTTCGAAGAGATATTCTGTTTTTATATGAAGTACGAAAAGTTCGGTACCATTGTCTCCCTGCTGATCGATGTTCATTCCAATTTTCTGGATACTTGATATTGTTTGCTTCGGCATACTGGAAAGCTAATTTCTTCATTTCGTCCACGGTCAAGCCAAAGTTCCACTGCGCAGCCTTTAAAATATAGGAGAGAAGTTCTTCTTCTTGCTCACGGGTGAAGACCTTTTGTGTTGCATTGTTGGCTTCATATTTGAAATCAGTTTGACCAGACAACTTGTATTTTTTTAGGTGCCTACCAATGGTGCTTTTTGACAAACCATAATCTCTCGCTACTTCTCGTAGAGACCGTTTGTTTGTGATAACATCATTGGCAGCTGCCTCCATAATTTCTGCATCTGGTTTCGCTCTCTTTTTCCCTGTTGCACTTCTGCCCATCTTTAAAATTGCACAAACTTTAGTTAAATTGCAGATGAAGTAGTTGGTTGTACCTTGGGACACGTCCTATGGTACAACCAGAAAAGTGTCCTAAGGTGCAACCAAGCACACTTTTGACAAAATAAATTTTCTAACCTCTAATTAAATCTACTTTTTAATAACTTTTTGCATAGGCTGTGTGCTTAAACAATCCTGCTGCAGTACTACGAAGAATAATTCCAATAATGATGCTTACCTTGTTTGTATACGTTCTGGAAGTTGCAGTGAAATTTTACTTTCAACGTACGAAAATGATAATCTGACTGTTGACGCTTCGAGCAATGACTGACACTAAAATGACTTGGTGGGCAAACAAAGGATAGGGTTGCCAACATAATATGTAATTCTGAGAGTTACCGCTAGAGTGGTTGAATTTCGAGAGCAACTGTCCCAAGGTAAAACCGTCCCAAGGTACAACCCTTTCCCCTACTATTTATTATATTACACTTGAAAATCAACAGGAAAAATTAAGATTTCCGCTCTACGGTGTGTCCCACCGGGTGGTGCAGGGGTAGATAATTTGCGTAAAATATCTTTTTTTTATTAAAATGAAGCATTTGTTCGGCTTTTATAAATTTAAACAATGGATATTTTCTTCTTATGTAAATATTTCCTTATTCATCTGTAGTTTCTTTGACAACTGTTAGTAGCAAACTCTTCCCTTTGTGTTTTTTTCCACGTGGATATGGTCAAACTTCTTCTGGAGTAATAATTAGAAGTGGCGAGCCAGTTTTGTCAGATTCGGGAGTTCTTTCTGTAGATGGGCCAGGTCTAGGTGAACTTGGAGGTGTAGAATGTTCCGGGACTCTTAATTCAGCAACCAGAGTAGGGTTGGGCTCTATAACTTCTGTTGAATTAATCAAATTTAAGTTTTCTTCATCTTCCGCTAGGTAGAGGCCCATCCGTTACACTCGAAGACAGGAAGTAATCATCAGAAAATATATGTCTATTTAAAGGCCAAATTCCACAAAGATGTTATTTATAGAAAAGGCTTTAGTGTAAGCTTTTCTAAATAAACCAGCAATATCATAAACTGATATTGTTTTTGCCGGATTGCAAATCATCCATTCTTTACAAGCGATATTGTAATTTGACTTAACCGATTTATAAACAGCTTTGTCGTGTGGTTGTAACTTAGCACTTATATGCAGTGGTAATGTCAGTAATATAATATCATTTGCTTTGAAAAATTATGTAGAGCTTATTGTTATATGCGATTCATGGTTATTCATAATTAAAATAATTGGATTGTTTAATGAACAATTTGTAAATCTTTGACACTGTCTTAGGATATCAACAAAAATTTCCTTATTACCCCATCCGTTTGGAGTTGCATCGCCCATGAAACCTATTGGTGCTCCGTTTAACATGTGGGCTTTAAATTTGACTCTTGGAAATATCAAATACCGTGTCACTGCATTTACAATCGCGTTTATAAAGTATGAACAAAAATTAATTTGATCTAGTATGGCTATGAAAGAACAAATTGGTGCCTTTAAAACTGGGTCCAATATATTTTACTATTAGGTTAGATTTAAAATGAAGTGTCTATTCGACCGGCGTAGGGTTATTTGTTGGACAATTACACTACTTTTACGTGCAAATTCGTTTATTTATATAATATTGTAATGATGGATAAAAAGAATATTTGACAGTTTGAATTAAATATAAGTATGTAAGTCAATTTTAAAGGCATTGGTTTGCACTTCCACAGCTATACTAGATGAGATTAATTTTTGATCGTACTATACATACAACAACATGCAGTAAGTAGAACATCTATTTCACCAGAAGTTACTTGGCCAACTTCCTTTTGACCCTTTACCGAAAACACGTTAAGTGCCGTCAACCGGGGTGACTTTGAACCATTTTTCCTTTCTCTAATGTATAACAGAGAAGTAAAACATTTTAAAAATAATTTAAGCTTTCAGTTGTATGAGTCTTGAAGCAAGTAATCAGTTTCTGACATAATTTTTAAGCTTTGATAATGGTTTCAACAAAATTTTTTTTTATTGCTGTTCAAAGTCACCCCATGGGTCGGGGTGACTTTGAACACTATGATAAATTACCCAATTTCTAGCTTATGTTTAACAATGTGTTCAATTTGACCCCGCCAATCGAAAGAACTGACTTTTTTACCTATAGCACTCTTGTAAAACATTCATTGAAGATGACCTGAAGTAAAGGAAAAAATATAAAAGCTCGCTAAATGATACAAAATATTTATTAATCTTTAGAAAATACAGAAATATTATTATTGAACATTGATATCATGAAAAGAAACATCAAACTCTAATCTTTTCCTTCTGTCAAATTTTGGAGATGGCAGCACTCTAAATATATCAGTTTTTTCAACCTCCCAAATGTCATCGACAACGGGCCAAATAAATTTAAAAATGTGATCGTCAGTTTTTGACTTAAATTTTCTCAAAAATTTTACATTCATATCTTTATCTAAAACTCTGCCAACGTAATATTTTACAGTTTTTTTAATTTTAAACTTAACTAGAATATATTTGTCAACCATGTCTTCACTGTTCATTTCGAATTGTTCTATTTCCTCGGTCTCCTGCGCATCTTCTTCAATTGTCTTTTTAGAAAATGTTTCAAAGCTATCCCTGCTAGAGTCTTCATATGGTACTATCTCTTCTACTTCTTCTTCGACTGAAGAGCTGGGCGATGGAGATTTTTCGGTTCTCTTCCGTTTCTTTTTACCAGCTTCGTTAGAAGTGCTGGCTTGATCCTCATTATTCTGAAAATCTTCCAAGGTTACACTTTTTCCTGGCTCTACTCTAATACGTTTTCGCCTTGGAGCTCTTTGTGCTGGAGTTCTAACCTTTTCGAGCACTTCTAACACTGAAGCGTTCAGAGCATTCGAAAAATTTTCATCATTGGTGTAACTTGACGGTAGTTTCTTCAAAACTTCATTTGGGTTCAAGGGGTAAATTCCGCTGGTCTTAAATCCTGCCACAAGGTTAGCCTTAGCAGCTGGCTCTATAGCTTCAACCAGTGTTTTTAACAAAGTAGGAAATTTTTCCTTTGGAATTCCAGCGCTGGAATTACTGCAGGACAATCTGAAGTCCTGCAACAATTTTCGCCATGCTCTCTTCAATGGGGCGAAAAAGGCCACGTCCAAAGGCTGAGCTGTATGTGTACAATTAGGAGGTAAACAGACAAACCGAATTTCTAGTTTTTCAGCTTCTTCTATCACAGTGGGAGAGAAGTGACTCGATAGATTATCTCCGATTAAGACTTTCGGTCCATGGAGTTTTTTAGCATAAGGTATATAGACAGAAAAAAACCAATCCTCGAAAGTTCTCGAATCAAACCAGCCATGTGACGTGTTATTGTAACGTGCTCCTTTTGGCCCATTATTGCACCAGGTAGTCCACATGTGTTGTGCCTTATACACTGTATAGACAGGAAGTAAACGGCCTGCTGCAGTACCACAGAACATAAGGGAAAATGCTGCCTTGGAATGTTGCATTATTCGTTCAGGATATTTCGTTCCTCGCTTAAAGACACATTTTTTTACTCCTGGGTTATCGGTGACGTTGGTCTCATCGAAATTTGCAATATTTTCAGGAGGTACACCATCAATGGTTTCTTCAAGGTTCCGAAAATAAACTTCAAAATCCTCTTTTTTTAAAGCTGTCCTATTTGGATTTATATTCTGACAATTTCGCAAACACAAAATATTTCTGTGTCGTTCTAGAAATAAATTCACCCACTCAATTCCAGGAATATTTGATGGTTGAAACTTGGCTGGTCTTTTCCCTAATCTATCTAAAACTGCTTTTGTTACATATCTTATTTCAATTTTATCTAGTGGGAATCCCCATTTGGCCAAACTAATAAAACACTTGCAAAGTTGAACTTCTTCCTCCTTCGTAAAAATTGTTTGGCCACCGCTGGCTTTTTGATGAACCTGACGAATTTTATTTGAAAGAGTCCCTTTACATATTTTATATTTTTTTGAAGCTTCATTGAGGCTCATTGTATTATTGCTTTTTTTTTGTAGTGCTTCTTGTAGAACAGCTTCCGTATAATTTTTGTAGGATCGGCTTCCCAATTCTTTTTTATATTTTCGAGGCATTTTTGTGACACCTACACCTACAATGTGATTTCTTATTTAGAAACAATAGTTAATTACATTAATTACCTTACCTTAAACCATTAAATTAATACAAAAAAACGAGTTACAACAGATAATAAGCACGTGTAATCTCGCATGTAAACAAACGAAAATAAGCTGAAGTTTGACACTTCTGTTCAAAGTCACCCCAGCAGTGCCAACATTACACTATTTAATTGTTATCTTAATCCCATTTGGCTCAATCTTACTAATATTGTAGTATGTCATACCTAGATCATATGTGTGTACATAGATAAAGTTTGGTGAAAATCCCTTCAACACATTTTCCAATACTAACAGATTTTTTAGAGGTTAAAAAAAATAAATTTTCTGATTTCAAATTTTTTCAGATTTTTTGTGTTTAAGTTGGTATCCCACAAATTTATTATACTCTAGAATAAAGTATATTGGGTTGCATAAATAACGGCGCAAAGTTTACCACTTTATCTTGAAAAATAAAGGAATGGCGAAGAATTTAAAAAAAAGTGTAATTAGTGTTCAAAGTCACCCCGCCGTTCAAAGTCACCCCGCTTAACGTGGGGTATGCACGGTTTCAAGAGCGATTTCATCCCGATTGTATATTTTTCAGGGGTTATATTTTCAATTTTAGAATAGGCTTTTGTGAGATTATTAAAAAATGCATCCATGTTGGTTCGATCAAAACTTGTAATACGAAATTAGCTCCTTGCCTCTGGCTTTCGCAACGACCGATCTGGATGTCTTTGTAGGAATCCATGTAACCAGTGAATACCAGCTGATTAGTTTTTTGTCCAAGTTTCAGGTATTTTTAAGTTATTTTTTACCACTAATTCGTAGACAAAATTTAGGGAAAATCCATGGTGCATTTTACTTGCAGTTTTTAAATAAGTTATTAACTGGTTTTCTATCTCAATCGGCATGACAAGGTTGACTTTATAGTGTGGAGTATATTTAATGGCGTTTTTCATGTTTTGCGGTGTGTTGTAATACTTTAGCACATATCGTTTAACAGTCATATGGACTAATCCTGCTTTATTAGCTACAGCACGTATACTCATTCCATTTTTAATGACATCGATCACAGCATCTTTCATTTGATGGGCGGTAAATTGGGCAGTCTGCTTATTTACATCTTTCTTTTTACGACCCATGTTTTATAACAATACTGCAATTAAAAGAAAATCTAATTTACTACTGACCAATTGTTATAAATGATGCAGTGTTACAGTTACTAGTACATCGTTGCACCTACATCATGGGTAACACTGTACCCTGTAACACTGTTTGCTTGCTCGCACTGACATATAAAAAAATCACAGATTTCGCAGTCCTTGCAACAATCGGAGACATTGGAAATGATAACACCATATGAAGGGCTCAGTGGAAAAGTTACCTAAGCCACACTAACTCAAAACAGAAAAACAGAGACAAAGTTTAAGCTTCATAATAAAATAATGAAATAAAGTATGACTTAGGCAACTACAAGCTTTTATCTCGCAGTTAAGTAAAAATCACTGTTGACATAGCAGATGAAAAATATTTTTATTAATACCATTATACAAAAAAATTAAGAAGTGTTAGACAACTATGGCACAATAAACTAAGGTTAGTTGCTAACATCAGGCAAATTTGGCACAACAAATAGGTTTACTAGTAACATTAGGCAACTGCTAATCTTCGAAAATGTCTCAATTTTCTTCTTCCGAATCGGGGTCTCCCACTAAATCTATAGCAGATTCGTCGGAATACAGATTTCTATAAAAATCCGCATGTATTTCGGGAATATAGCGAGTTAAAAATAAAAGGTTTTCTAGTTTCTCTTGCGTCAATTCTCTTCCATTTGGGTGCAATAAATCTAAATCTGTGTTGGGGTATGAGTGTCTTCTCTTTTTCCTGAGCCAAAAATCCAATATTGAGAAATCAGCGTCAAAATTGTAATATTGTTTCATTTTTATTGTTAGTGGATTATTTTTTTCCAAACGAATCCAAACAGTTTTCAACCATTCGACTTTTTGGCCATCAACAAACTTTTTCCTGTTTATAATCAAACCTTCCAATTTCTTGCTACTAAAGAAGTCTTTACTAATCATTCTGGTTACGGCAAATTTAAGTTCTTTCTTCTTGCTTTTTTTCACCATATCTACCCAGTCGTCCGGTACAAAAATTTTGTTATAATATTTTTTTGCTTTTTCTATCGTACCAAAATCACGGTCACAAGAATTAAAACTATGCCCACTAATAAAAAATTTATGGTCTATTACCTCGAGCGTCTGATTTTTGTAAAAAGCCTGTTAACATGAGCACCATCTTGATGTTTCTGTTTTGTCCGCCACATGCATCACTGTATAAAGTTAGATGTTTGACGGAGTCTGGAAGTTGCGTTCTAAAATGCTTATACAAGGAGGATGCATGTACATAAAACCTTGTCCTAAATTTTCATCATGGATACCTAAATTGTATGTCCACATTTGACGTTTGTAGTAGGCTACACTCGTTTTTAATTCAGGTGTGGGCAGGGTTTTCTGCAGATCAAAGACTAATACACTTTTTGTTTCATCATTAGCGGCTTCTTCGGCATCACGTTTCTTGCTGCTATGTGCTGCTTCTGCTTTTCGTTGATGAAGTTCACGCTCCAGCTCTAAAGCACGTTTATCTTCAGGCGATTTAGAACTTGCCTGCAACTCTGCAATAATTTTGTCACATTTTTGGCAAGTGTCCGTGTGTGGCTTGTGAAAGTGTAAATTAAACATTTTATTAAATATGTCTCTAAATACATACAACGATAAAGGCTTTCTGGTTTCTTTTTCACATTCTTCTTTGTAGAGTGCATACATTATAGCCATATTCAAACTGGGAGATAAATAACTTCTGTGTCCATTATCTTTTCTGCTATAGTGGGACTTATAAGCTGGGAATTTCTTTATAAAATTACACACATAGTTTACATTACAAGCTTTACTTTTATTTGCTGGTTCATGTTTTCCTCGCCTGTCGGGAAGCGGTGTACCATCAATAACTTTTCTTTTAAGTGCATTCGTTATTGTTCCATCACAAAGCAGCAAAGTGTCCTCAAAATATTTTTTACAAACTTATTTCCTCGCTACCATTGTTAAGTTCATAAATTCTTATGTTTGTTCTGCGAGATTTATTTTTTGACTTTGTGTAAACTCTTGCCTTTGCACAGACATCGATCTGTCCCATAATGAATGCATTTTTCAATGACCATGAAAAGCTATAAAAAATTTTATTGATCTGAATTCTCCTCTCCATTGGAATCTTTTCGTTACATTTATTCTTACATTGACATATTTTTTGTGGGTCTAATATTTTAGCTGGTACAATTTTACCTTTAGCAGTAACGTATTCTTCCCCTTTCATTCTTTTGGATTTCCTAATATTTTTTTTGTGTTTCTCAGGGCTGGATTGTCGTTTTCTTGAACTAACAGCATTTGTTTCAAGATTAGTAGCATCGAAATCATTATTTGCTTCTAAACCTCCGTCACCGGAATGCGCATTATCTACCAAAGAAAAAAAATGTGCAAGACTTGCCTAACCCACAAAAATGCTTAAAAGCAAAACTGCCTAACCCTCATATTGATATTGAGAACCTGTTTGCGTATAAAGTGAAAAACTCAGTTTAAAAATAATATTATGACATAAAACCTCACCCATTGGAGACCCACTTGACAATGCTGGATCGTAATCAGGGTCATTAGATCTTCCAGAAACACTAAAATCATCTCCACTGTTGTCTTCACTTGACGCCATTTTTTTGTGGTTTATGCAAGTATAGCACAATTAAACGCATTAAACTTTAATACGCCATAACTGCTCCTAGATGTCCCCACGTTACTATACATCGTAAGCTTAGGCAACTTTGGTTATAAGCAATTAGAACTTTGTCAAATATGTTTAGGCACAAAACGCGTTTTTTTTTTTAAATTTGTGGTTTAGGCACCTGTTCCACTGAGCCCTTCATATATGAAACATAATATTTTATTTATTATACACACAAGGTTGTAAATGTAATCATATAATTTTTACCATTTTATTTTTGAAAAACTTAAGTATTGCTAATATAATACACATCTCAACTTACGAGTTAGGTAGTAAGAAATAATAAGCATAATTTTTACTTAACCAACTTATATTGGATTTGCAGTTAAATTTAGAGTATTCCTAATATAATAAACATCAAAATGAAGAATACAAATTTTAATAAAGCAAACGCACAACTACCACATGGATGTATCAAACTTTTTTTCATGGCCGCTACTGGTAGACGCACCTACATTTACATTATCGTCATAATCACTTGAAGATAACTGAACTGTTTTTAAATTCCACCAGTTGGTCAAAACCGAAAGACGGTTTTGGTACTCTTATCAATTTCGGCTACTTTCATGA
>CALNHX010013531.1:0-15663 GCA_940337035.1 Agriotes lineatus
CTACATTTCTCTTGCAAATTGGAAATCGAGAATATTCCTCAATTACAGGTCCTGAATTGAGAAAACATGTTTTTCGTCATCTAGGGGCCGTGAAATGTAGAGATCTGAAGAAATTTCGGAAGATATTTTTTTCAAGATTACAATACTTCCTTCGTCTTTTACAGGAGGGAAGGAAAAAGCGAAAAAAACAGAAGAAAAGTAAATCTGAAAAGCGAATATCAAAAGAAAGTGAATAAAAGTACTTCCCGAAAATACAGAGCTAATGCTTTTTCTATGATAAAACACACATATCTAAAAAACTTCTGAATTTAGGGGTATGAAGTAAGATATCAAATGATAGTTCATTAAAAGGGCATCAAAAATATAATTAAATTAATAAAAATCTGAAATTATTTTATTTTCAAATGTTGAGCATCATGTATCGCAATCACTATTTATTTTACTCTCGAAAGGTAATTCACGAAAAACATAATTTTTTGATTGTTTCCGTAGTAGCCGCCGGAAATTAATTACTATCTCCAAATGGTTGACGTTACACTTTTTAAGCTGCCTAAATATATAGCATTCTAGTTAAAAAAGTAAGTTTGATTCTCCACACTTTTTGTAGTCACCCTGTATAATCAAAAACTATTATAGTAATATGTATCACCTTCGTTCCTACGATTTTCATAGGTATACACAATATTAATGTAATTCTTATAGTTTTAGAAATTTGTCACACCTCTCCCCACCCACTCAGTCCAACGTTGCCAGAACCTATATATAATACATTTCATATAAATCTTTGCAAAAGTATAGGAGGTATATTGCAATGACCTACCCGTCTTGTTTGTTATTATTTTGATACAAAATTAATAAGTTAAATTAGGGAAAATCACCACACAATTCTCAGGTTGATTTTTATACTGTGCTCACTTTGCCTTCCAGTAATTTAAGGCTAGTTAAAAAACGTATTAGCTGATGTTCAAAATAAAATGGTTAAATGCCCCTTTCTTACTATTTTATTGAACTGCAATATTATTTAAGCTAGCTCTCGGCAAACACAAAATTGATTATCTCAGGTTGGGTTCAGAATTTCACTATATTCACAAATTAGTAGTTCATTTTAGGTTATTCGTCCTTGAGTAACTCATATACGCGGTTCTGGTATATAAAATTTACAATCTGTCAGATGACACAAAAACCTCACCAGTGCAACAGCAATTACTTGAATGTTGCTTAATAGTGCCGGAATCGAAGATCTCAAATTTCAGTTGTCGGCGGCCGATACACTCGGAGATGAGATTGGAAAAATGTATACTTTTGTCGTGGCGGAAACTGCCACAAACACTTCCACAGCTGGGTAATGATGCGTATAATAAAATGCAATACTTTTAAAATTGGTAAACACTTTTATTCTCGTAAAAACATTAACTTAAGGGAGTACGATTTCGCCCAAACTGTCTTAATTTATATTTTCAATTGTTCTTCTTTTTTATTTTACGAAAACGCATCGCGTTGTTATGTTACAGCGATAATTTTTGTTAATTAGAAATTAGTTTTGATAGCAAAATACACAAATGGAGTAAAGTTTTACTACATAAATCTTAAATTAACATTTTCTTAAATTTAAAAAAATGTCCTTTGCTTATAACTATCATTGTTCCTTCCGTTACGTACACAAATGTTTTAAAATCACTGCTCTGCTTTTTCACTTTGTCTTATTAATGCACTGGAAACTGAGTTCAAATTTACACACGTTGCTCGCTTTCTTTCTTTTCCGTTGCCTAATTTCGGGATTGCTCTTTGCAATTTTCTATTATCCTTTATTTCGATCTCATTTACCTTTCACATTACTTGCCATTCACTGACCTGTACTTTTATTAATAATTATGCTAATTTCGTCTGCACATAACAAACCTTTTGTGTGAATTAAATTTGTTTGGCCCGGCGTTAAATATGCACAAACATATTTTATATAATTATATTACTTTATTCAAACTCTCTGAAATATGCTTTGCTTATGCGTGCCTTTATCCGTTTAATTACTACTTTTCGCATCTCATTCCCAATGAATTTAATACTTTTATTATTGTTTGAAATTGCAATTTCATAAAATATCTTAACTCTGTGCTTTATTGGCTTGGTTAAATATTTTGCACTGCAAACAGAGCCAAGTTGTAAGTTTAAAACCATCTCAATATAGTAGGTGTTTCCATATTTTTTTCTCTATTGTATGCAGGGTTAAAGCTGAAATATATGGCCGCTGCTGGCTCAATGGTTAGAGTAACAGATATTAACCACAAGTAACTAGCGTTCTCTGGTTCAAGCCCGGGATAGGCAACAGTGTCCTTGAGCTCAACGCACAAGAGCACGTCTGATGACGGAAGTATATGAAAAACGCCCGAAATGTCGTGTGAAAAACACTCAGCCAGTGAAAAAAGTTCTCTAAATATCTTGTACAAAGCCACTGTCTAAAATAACAATTCAAAGAACATAATATATCTTTCCCACTTTTTTTAGCTTCAGAACGGTTTCTGCCTTCACAAAGGTTGTGTAGTTTCATGAGACCTTTCAATACCATTGGGTTGGTTGCGATTGATAAAGACGTTGCACTAAAGTTCTCAGCGTAAACTGGAAGTCGTACAGGCCTCGGTTCATCTTCTAGAGTACACCGTTGACGTTTAAATTCGTGGAAGTAGTAACTAACTGTGGATGACGATAGACTATGATCGTTAAGAGCTGTCACTAAATATTGGTAATTTTGGCTATATGTCAAACTTGTTTTAGAATCGTAGAAAATCAAATCTGTGGCACTTTTATAATGTCTAGCAGATAACAAACAACTTCTAAATATCAAAAAATTGTCTCTTTATACGCTTTAACCTTAACCTTTCAAAATTACAGCTGGAAACTATCAAAAGAATGATGTTTCAATGTATGCAAATGCTTTGGTTTTTGTTGACATCAATGGACTATCACTAACAATGAAAAGAACGACCATCGTGTCATGCACAATTAGTCAGTCAGCCAGTAATGCTCCATTCATAATTAGAACATTACGTTTGTTTCTAATAGTAATGATAATACAATTAATAAATAATCGAAGCTTAGAATTTGGCTACCCTGTACTCATCTTGCTTCTTTTTTCAACAGTTATTAATATAAAATCTGTTTGAAAACAAATACTGATCAACATTAGAAATAATATAATTGGAACCTATGGTAGGTCTGAGCAAAATTCGATTTTTTCAAAGATTTCAAGGAATATGAAACTCGATTTACAGTTAAAAATAAACGTTACTTTCATCAGTATCTCGAGGTACTAAATGCGTAGACAACAGAAACCTCCCCGAGGCGAAAAGAACACTCTTTGTTTCGGCAACTCGTGCAAGAACTGAAACACAAAACCAGCTCACGCGGGCCGAATATAAATTCGAGGCGTTCATCTCCGTCGCACCTTCTTTGATGTTGAGGCGCGGTGTAAATAGCCGTTTTTCCAACCGCTTACAAAAGTCTGGAAACTAGAACATCCTGGATCTGTGGGAACTACCCGACATTTCGCTGTGTTTACGTCCGACGTCATCGCGCGAGGAGAACTGCTTCTGTGAAATCTATCTTCAACCGCCTTCTGAAAATTATGAAACGTTCACATCCGCACTTGCTTTCACACGTATGTAGGTAGACGATTATGTAAACACGAATTAGAAGCTTTCTGGAAGCGAAATTATTTTTAGATTGCGGCGGCTGATGATGGGACCAAACACTGTATCCAGCTTTTTTCAATAGAAATTATGTCGAGGAAATGGTTAAATATGATTGAGCCCTACCATTTGACAAATTGTGCGTTCGTAACGGATAAATGATTGAAAAATTAATTTTGATGTGTGGCTATATTTATATCTAGATTTTGAAATTTTGATTTATAATATGACAATAGTTCAACTATAATACTTCTTCGGTTTCAGGATAAAATGTGTTGGTTGTCCTCTATTTTGCTATTTAGTTTAACCATAAAATAAAGAAATAACTCGCAAATAAAAATTTCATTATTAAATTTCTGCAAAACAGTTCTTTTCAGGCTGAATATAGAGAAATGCTCTACAGATTGAAAACGAACTTTCCTTTGCAACTTTTATTTCTACAAAGTTTAGCTTGTTGCTAGAATCCCAAATGCATAAACGAAATATGGAGCTGAAATGTGGAATTGTAATAAAATAAATTAAATCTTACCTTATCGTTAACCATCTGGTAAGGTACCCGTTAGTTCCTTAATAATATAACCGTAGAGCGGTCGTAGTTCAAATATAAAATAAAGGAACAACCTTTACAATTACCAGATTAATAAATGGGCACCAGGATCTATCCAGGTATCTATGCTGATTACTTAAAAACACACAAAGTACCGAGAAGACAAAACGATATACTCAATAATAACAATTATATTTAATAGATATATATATATATAAGGCCAAGCTCCTTCAAGGGGTGTTAGTGCCTCACCATTATTATTATATATATATATATATATATAGAAGGTGTAACTAAATTGGCGGGAAACAACACGTAGCGATATTCATCGTAAAATTCGGAGGAGAAAGTCTTAATAGTAAACTGTTGGATTTACCTTCATGAGCCCTCACGAGCAGTAGATAAGAAACACATTTTTCAGGTTTCTGTTTTAAATACGTCAAAGTATCACCAAGAAAAGTTGTTCAAAATGATAAATTATGGTCCCACGCAAAATTAAAGAATTTCGGCTAACCTTTATGAAACCGTGTGTATTAGATGAAGCAATTTCGTGGTAACACATTTTCATCAGAATTTTACGCTACAGGCCAGGTCCTCACAATGAATTCACTAATAAGACGGAAGCGTATCACAGCACCGAATACCGTACAAAAAGATCGATCAAAGTTGATACAGGTTGAAAAATTAAGTTGATAAAGCGAAATAGTAAAGCTGTAAAAAAATACTTGATAAGTGATTTAATGACGTGCCACAAAACTTACTCACCCCTTAGTTATTGTTTGGGCAAAGTAAATGAGTAAATGTAAACTTGAAATGTGTGCGATACCTTTCAAGATATAAATTACAAGTGTAACATCAACACTGTACAGAAAATAAAACGAGGCCACTTGCCTTTAGTACATTTTCTAATTAAATGTCTTGTACTATCTTGCTTAAGAACTGTTTATCAACAGCTTTGTAGGTTTGTTTTTCTAGCAACAAGTAACTAGGAACATGAAATACTCTAATAATTGCCAATAGCATAACTCTTCTAACTGTTAATGTTAACAAAATATGCCTAGCTATCCATTTATTATTTTTGTCATATACAAGTGTTCTGTTTTGTCATACAAATAGGTTGCCTAACCAGAAGGCCTTACAGCATAGTTTCTTCGAAATTTGGTAAGCTCTTACCTGCTTGGTTTTCAAGACAATAAGCAGTCCTGGATGCCAAAGAATTACGATGTCCGTGAGCTGTTCCAAGGCTTTTGCTACAAGCGTATGAACAACAGATTGTCATATGTTGGTTTTCTGATGTAGGTAGGTCAACTGGTAGTATAATCTGCAGCATTATTTCCTTTTCTATGTGATTTTTTATTTTCTCCATCAGTATCGTAATTCGGATCAGATTCGGGTTCAGAAAAGATGTTTACTTTATCATGCGGTTTATCTATTGCATTACGTGCAAGATATTCGCTTGCAAAAAATTTTAAAGACTAAGATCTATGCCATTTTTTTCAATATACTTGATGCTCTAGCCATGAATTCACCAAAGTTAAATCCACAAAATTTAAACAAAATCAACAAATAATTGTATGCTGCTATTAAATTGGGTCTTGGTATACAAATGTAGTGGCTCGCTTTTTACCCCATCGTTGAACTTGACTAACAATTGTGGAACTCTCGGAGGTTGAGAAAACTAGTACTCATCGATTGTCGTAACATTTGGCAATGTAGATTTTCTTGTCCGCTCGAATAGTTTCATGGAGATCACCTGTTTCTTTCTATTAGTATTTCGCCATGTTTTAAAATACGTTTTGCTGTTGCAGGTAGCCTTGAACTTAAAACAGTGTCAACAATTTTGCTTTGACTTGTCATTACCAATATTTTTAAGAAAGCTTTAGAAACCATGAACTGGAATCTTCAAAATTGAAACCCAAGGTCTTGATTCTGATATGTTGACACCTTTATTATTTGGCCTCACGTCAATTATGTTGCAATAAAAATAATTAAAATTCAACAGCATTCAATTACCAGATACATATTTGGAAGTATAAGGTCTGCACACTTACTTGGGTACCTACCTGCACGTCTTCAGCTATGATAAATCAATCTAGCCCGAAATATTTATGAAAATGTCCTTCAAACAAAGTTGGGCGTTATGACCAAAGTCAAAGTTGGGCGTTGTGACCAAAATCAAACTTGGGCGTTATGACCAAGTTGGGCGTTGTGACCAAAATCGGGATTGGGCGTTGTGACCAAGTTGGGGGCCCTGACCAAAATTGAAATTGGGCGTTGTGACCAAAATCGGGATTGGGCGTTGTGACCAAGTTGGGCGTTCTGACCAAAATTAAAATTGGGCGGTGTGACCAAGTTGGGCGTTGTGACCAATATCGAAGTTGGGCGTTTATGACCAAAACGGTGGTTTCAGTGGCGTCTCCTATAACAGACGTCGGTGGGCGTTGTAACCAAGTTGGGCGTTGTGACCAACATCGTTTTTGGGCGTTATGACCAAGTTGGGCGTTGTGACCAAAATCAAAATTGGGCGTTGTGGCCAAGTTGGGCGTTGTGACCAGAGTCGAAGTTGGGCGTTATGACTAAATTCTGAGTTGGGGTTTGTGATCAGTGGGTGTTGTGTCCTAGCCCCTAAAATACGAAAGTTGTACCCTTCTTCAGCGCATGTTCAGCACGCCCATTACGCGTGAATTCATTGATCACATGATAGTGCCGACCAATTGAAACGCGCTATGCTCCCACACCACAGGCGATCTGCATTTACATTTGTGAGTCAGTGCATTATGTGTTTATTATTCGAGTTTGACATAAGGCTAACGGAATTGCGTAGGAGGAATACATGGTAGGTAGTACGTCCCATGTTCCACTAAGCTTAGTTTTTTCTCATTTAAGGTATAACGGCTGTCGATTTTGAGTGGAAATATATAGTGTTGAAGCAGTTATCCGATCTGTTTGGGATTTAGCTTATCCAGTCGCCACTTTATTCAGTTGAGCTGGGCGCAATAAAGATTATTAAAAAAAGTATGGTTCTTCTGTATATTTATTACTTGACCTAAATAACATATCAATTTTGTATCCATTGAAACGTCGTTTAAACGTAAAAGCAAGTTAAAGTTATGGCTGAAACGTAACGTACTTATAACGTTAACACTTAACTAAACAATAACGTCAATAAAACGTTTTAACGTATAAAGAACGTAGATTTTCTGTTGAAATGGCAACGACATTACAACGTTAACATATCGGTGAAAATTGTGCAATAAAATGACGTTCAAAAGAGTAAACACCTACTTCCGATTATGCGATTTTCTTCAAAAGGTTGCTGACGGATCTAGATAGTACACAAAACCTATATATGAAGTTTCAAGCCCATACCTCTTTTCGTTTTTGAGATATTCTGTTCACAAACAGACTGACAGACAGACACATAGACACACATAGACAGACCAATGAACAAAAACATGTTTTTTAGGTTCAGGGGACTCTAAAACGTGAAGATCTGTTGAAAACTCAATTTTGATAGATTTAGCTGTCTCATACCTACGATTTCGGGCAGCCAGCAGGTGTTTACTTCCAAATACTATCAAATCCTAAGTTGCTGTTATTCACAAAATCAATAAAACCAAAATTTGCACCAGATTAAGAGCAATTTTTTGCCATAAAACCACTTCCAAAGCATTACCAAAAGGTGCCACAACAATTTAACCAGCTTTCAGCATCGGAAGTAAATTTAAGATTTAAAAATCTCCAAAAATTGGGAACGGAATAATTGCGCTTCACTGTATTTGCATAAGGAAAGTTTTCAAGAAAGGAATGTTAATTGCCTATGAAAAAATTACCAAACGCTACATAAACAATGACAATCAAGGTTGCCGATGTGCTAGAAAAGCGAATATGATGGAAAATAATTTAATACCGTTACAAGTGGCTCATTATGATCCCAATGTTGATCTCAAAGACAGTAAAACGTATTCTGCCGTTTTTTGAACTAGAGAGTTCGTTGAGTGTAAAATCAGAACGCTTTCCTGCCCCTGTGTTTCTGTCTTGTCCTGGGGTTGTAGTATTAAATATTTCATATAAAGTAATTGTAGTAATTGTTGCTGGAGTGTAGCGTTTTACATCACAATATATGTTTTGGATTTTTTATAAATTTATGTTGTGTTGTTTTTAATATTGACAATATATTCATTGAATTTAATAGTAAGCCGTATTAAGAGTAACGTCTGATGTCTAGAATGGTTATCAACAAGTGCGGGTGCGTGGTTAACGAATGGGAATGACCAGGTCATTTTCGCAAAGTGTTAATATACGTTCTACGCTGTTTCAGTTTAAGTTAAGCTAACATTCTAAACAAGAGTAAATGCATTGAAATAGTATCTAAAGTGTCTATGAATAATTTTAGAATTTTCTAAATTAACAATTATAAATAATTAAACCAACAGGAAAATAATGCGTCTCCGCTGTAGTAAGAAAATTAATGTATTAAAAATAATAAATTAAAATGTATCCCTTGTGAGGCCGTATATATAACTCAGGGTATGATAAGTGATAACTGAAGACTACTTGATTTCATTCGTAAGAATCCAATTTTTATGGATTTCAATCAAATAAGCCATATTTGCTCTTGTTATTGTTTTACTGCGTAAAGAGTATTATTCTGGTTGAGATACCTTTTGTGTGATTGTATAAGGTCGTTCTAGAACGCTTCTTGAGAGGTAAATCACTATTGAATGTCTATTCCTTATAACCGGTTACTTTAAAAACCACAAAAGAAATAAATGACGTCAATTTGTTGACAAACACAAACGTTTTTTACCTTGAGATTTAGTGTATTTTAATTTTAATTTTAATCCATGAAACATTTTCTGTAAATCGCTTTTAATCTGGTGCATATTTAATTTTATTGGTTTGACGAATTACTGCACCCGTCCGATTATCTAAGAATTTCATATTATTTGGAAGTAAACATCAGCTTGCTGCCCGAAATTGCAAGGAAGTGACAGTTATTACTATCTTCACGTGGTCTGGCGTTTAGTCGAATTTATTTTCAAGCCTTTTTCTTCTTCGAGTAACACTCTTTGCTATTTTTCCAGATTGTTGAGCTACAAATTTCGCACTATGAAAAATAATACCACCTGGTAGTAAGGATGTTTTCTTGTAGATTGTGATTTCGACGCAAATGGTCAATGATTGAAATAGAAATGCTTTTCTATTTCATCCCATGTTGAATCACGTTCGTCAATGAGGTTACTTGTAGATTTTAAATTCATGATAATGTATGGCTAGTAAACAATTATGCGTTGTTTACCAATTCCACTTGTGGTATTATAGCTAGTAAACGACTGCCAAATTCCATTTGCTTTGTGAATTTTTAAAAGTTACGGTCTTTTTTCAATTTGTCAAGAATAGATCATTTCAGTGATATGTTCGTTTTTAATGTGTAAAATAATACCATACTTCTTTTATTATGTGGCTTTTTTCGAATTCTAGTTCTAGTTCTAGTTCTATTAGGTATTTCTAAATTTGCTGAATCCATTCCGAGGGCTCTTATCTAGTCAAACCTCGCTTGTGCTTAAGCCCATATAGTATTTATTCATATCTTCGATAAGTATTTATATAGTAATTGTGTGGATGTAAACTAGTTATCTGTGGTTGTATTTAATGGCGTTTAATTTTTAGTTAAGGTTCGAAACGCTAATGTCTTTGCGAACCCTTTATTCGCGTTTGTCTATTTTTTGTCATTAAAGCGTAATAACATATGGATATCTCTCTGTGTTTTTTAAAGGTTAGGAATGTGCTCTCGACGATAAGTTACTTATGTTTACGTTATTGGTTAAATAATGATATTATGGATCCAGTAGCGGATGCCTCCAATAACGCTTGAGATTGTTTATTAGGTTTTATGGCCCTGATTTTTACTTCCCTCGTCTAAAGCACGAGGAAAGTATTGTAATCTTGAAAAGATCACCTATCGAGATTTCTTTTAGAGCTTCAGGTTTCAGTGTCCCTAGAGGACGGAAAACATGATTTCTCAATTCAGTCTGTCTGTTTATCCGTCCGGCTTCCCTTTGGCGGTATAGTAAGAAAAATATTTTTTGGAAGAAGACAATATGTTGCATGCGGATATTCCCCTACTCGGATCTTGCGGAGGCACTTCTTATTAACGTCCTACTATTAAATCAGCGTATTGCCAATAAAACCGTTCGAATGTACATTGTTTAAATTATGGTCTACGTCTGCTATTAAGACAATGGGTTAAAATTGTACCTCTAGCATGTGCATAAATTTATAAAATGAACATTAGACAATGTATTTCATATGTGCATGGCTCATTTAGGCATTATCAGGCGTTACATCTATCCGGCGCTCGGTTTTACAATAACGCGAAGGCACCCGCTATGCGCAAACAGGGTGTCTAGCAGATATAGCATTCAAAATTCCCGTATAATTCCCGTATTTTCCCGGTCATTTTATTAGGATTCCCGGATACTTTCT
The DNA here is from genome assembly GCA_940337035.1 of Agriotes lineatus. Classification (NCBI taxonomy): domain Eukaryota; kingdom Metazoa; phylum Arthropoda; class Insecta; order Coleoptera; family Elateridae; genus Agriotes; species Agriotes lineatus. The sequence continues at coordinate 10,720 of CALNHX010013531.1, forward strand.
GGTCTTCCGGTCTGACTTTTTCGGGTATTCATTAAAAAAAAAAACAACGACTGTCTTCGCGCGTCCGATAATCCGAAACTTTTTACGGAAATTTCCCTTATTATTTCCGTAAAATGGCAAAAATTACTGCAAATTCCCTTCGATAAAGAAATTCCCGGTTGCCTAAAAAATTCCCGCATATTTCCCGCATTTTCAAGGGCACTTTCAAATTCCCGTATAATTCCCGGTTTTCCAGGAATTCCCGGTCGCTATACACCCTGGCAAAGTAACGCTATAGAAAAGACGACCTTCTGCTTCCCACACCATGGGAACCCAGCGCTGTTGTACCGATAAAGTCGCCCGGAAAGTATATAATCAGGTTTCTCGACCATTTAACTTCACTTAAGTCCATCGATCCTGACTAGTCCGACTTGAGTCTCTGGACTTCCCTTCTCCCAAAACCGCTCCTAGAGTAAGAATGTGGCTGTGTCTCTCCGTGTCATAACGTATCCACCCAGAACCCCCAACCTGTACGTTCGAATGTGGCTGTGTCTCTCGGTCTCCTAACGCACTCCCAGTTAATTAAAAGCCCCCACGGCCCCGACACTACCGTAAGCGACGAAAATATTGTAATTTATTCATAACCAGACCCGTAGGAACCATTTTGTACGTTTTACCTGAAGGCGGCTCGAGAAATATAGGCGCCTTTATTAAAACTTACCTGGAGGATTCGCATTAGACGTTTAAAGGCGATTTCCTGGAGAACGAAGTCCAAGTCCGCATTTCGAGCCCGAATGCCGATGAATTAATCGCAAGGGAACGCCAAGCTGTCAAATCCATTTTGCCAGCTAGAACGTGCAAATTTCACCTGGACAAATTCACAGCGCAATTACTCCGGGAACAACGCACCAGCACATCCCTCACTAGCCCTTACGCATTCCAGGAGCCACAAGTATGTGCTAAATCCCGTTAAGTTCTGGATATGTTTGCAGAGCACAATTGTAAACAAAACCGCCAATCTACAAGGCCGCATTTTGGACAATCGGCATACAGAGCTGAAATATATACTCCACTCCAATTCGAATGCTGATTGAGTTGCGGACCAACCAGGAATCAAGAAACGTAGCCCCAGAGGAAACCCTTAATTTATTAATGTGCAGAGTAATTCGTAATTTGTATATCTCGTTAAAAACATTATACTGTTAAATATTTTATATATTGCGTGTTCCTGACCGTATATATTTGAGTGGAGTGAACACATTTGCTCCAATTGAGCTAACCTGATGTAGAAATTAATAAACGTTTAAACCTTTCCGAAATTAATGGAAGTCATATCACGCCAGATTTGAAATGTTACATGACCAGAATTAATTACCAGGGCTAAAGTTAAATTCAGGAGGGCAAAACGTTACAACATTTTTGGTAATTTGTGGAACAAATATTTTTCTGTCCTTATTCTCTGCAAATTACATAGCGAATTGTGTAGCTTACAGTTACTTTTATAGTTCCAAGTGATATGCACCACACGTATAATTCAAAAACAGGTACCAACGATGAAAATGGTTTAAAATTTCATGTAATTTTCTTGACAAACCCCACCATTACAAACCTTTGTTAAACACCTTATTTTCAGATAATTTCCGAATGTAAAATTGAAGCACAATCCATCAAGCTGTTGAGACTGTAGCTTATCACATACTGATATACAAAGTGCCCAACTTAAAATGTACAGTTTTAAGCAGGTGAGTATGCAACACACATTACATTTCAATGGCGATTACAGTCTAGATGTAATGTGTGTTGCATACTTACCTGCTTAAAGCTGCGTACATTTCAGTTGGGCACCCTGTATACTCAAAACGTGTCTTAAAAAGCGGCTAATAATAATTAATTGTCAGCTGAGAATATTGACGCTTACAAGTATTTACTGTTTAATATAATCGAAATGTAGTTTGCCATAACAAAATAATTTATTACTACTAACATTGTCAACTAATCTATAGGGAGTGATGTATTTCCTATGTGTAATTTTATTAGCCCATTACGGGTACAAATAATATCTACACTTTTATATGTGGTAATGCGGGTATAATATATTATGTATCGCAACTGTAAACAAATGATGCTATACCAGGTTTAAGCTACTGTAAATTAATAAATCAAATCAAAATGTTAGTAAAGCTACTGTGGGAATTGGTATTTTTTACTTAATTTCTCACTTAACACGGTCTCACTCATTACTGCGCTTTAAAAAATATACAAGGGGAGGAAGTGCAAGTGAAATGCTGAAAAGGAGGGGTTAGAATTTTATTATTTAGCGTAGAACTGTAAAACTTTGATGTAGATAGCAATTAATAGCTATTTTAATACACCTTTTGTTTCTTGGGAATTCTAAGAGGCAAAACCTAAAAATTTAGTGCTTACAACGTCTCAAGGCCTTGTTTAAGATGTTTTGCTTTACCACGAACCGAATCCGTGGCGCGGAGGAAAACCAGAACCGGTATTGGGGAATCGGTGGTACTGTAAAAAGTTAATACAAGTAGTAGAACCTGTTCACTAGCAATTCCTGATAGATAAATAAATTACTATTGAATGTATATTCCTCATAATCTGTTGTTATAAAAATCGTACAATAATCAGGTAGAAAAAATAAATTAAGACAGTTTGCTGGTAGAGTTGAATACAAAAGTTTTATATTTTGGGGTTTAGTGTATTTTAATAATGATGTACCTATACGGAAAGTGTTTTATCAATAGGTTTTTTATGAAATTATTTCTAGCATTATAAAAGTTTCGTTAAGAGTGTTCGAAATTGCATTTAAAGCACTATGAAGTCATCGCTAAATCGGATGAGTTGGCTGGGGCGACCCGTCACATATTCGAAATGGTTCATTTAATACCTTTTTCCTCCTCCGGGTAGTCTATGTTAGGGTGACATTTTTGTTGGTAACCATGCGAAATAACTAAACCTGACAGAATTGGGTTATGTTTGTAGGATTGCACTGTTGGCAATTAAGTGGTTGACTGTAATTGTGAACCAATTATATGGATGGGTAATGTTTTCCGATTAATATGAAACTTATTTTAACAAACGACGACACCTGCCCAATTATCGCCTGATGCTACGCGAAGTCTTTTTCAGGAAAGATTGCCGCCGTACTACAATAGCCGCATCGTCGACAATGTACAAGTTTCACACCTTGGACCAACACAGGTGGTCGTCACTTGCATTCCTGAAGTACTCGAGAGTACTTGAAGGAGCTTATGTAGTCACACGTGTTTACTTTTGGGCCGTTCGCCCGGTTTACCTAAACTGCCAGAAACGAGCCGCGGCTGACCGACTGGCTTACTGTTCCCGTAAGTCCAAATGTTTACTTTTGGTCCAAGTGTGTAATTGTGTATGGACCTCGCGCAGACCTACGCTACTGCCTGAATAAATACGATTTAATAGATTTCTGAGGAATAATGCCCGTGCCAAATCCATTTTCCAATTTGAGAATGCCCATTTTCGGAATTAGTCTATTGTGGGCGATGGAGCTGGAATAATATTTGTCTGAAGTTCCAGATTTGAAACGGCTTTTGATTCTTTTCGCTGCTCCGTAAAAGTAGCTTTATTACATTGTTATTAGTGACCACGAAATTGCCAATTTTTGTGATAGAATCTGCTGTTATATAATGGAAATATATATATATTGCTATGGTCCTATATGACTTTATTATGTTTTTTTTTTAATTTTTATTCAGTCTCAGGGTTTTATCATTTTTAATTCTAAATCTTACCTTTATTGTTCACAGCTAGTTGACTCATATCTCATAGGGTTACTGTAGAATTGAATTAGAGCATACACAATAGAAATCATAAAATTCAAATATGAGGCAATTCAATTTATTAAAATACCGCAGTTTGTAATTTTGGATATATAATGACAAGTTCATTTATAAATTATTATAATAATAAATTGTTATTAGAACTCAATTTTACCATTATAGTACTATTGGTTTACATTATTTTATTTTATTATATCTGAAGGAGATTGATTAGGTATTTAGTACTATTATCAGAAGAATGTTTCAAATTTAGATAATATTTTATTTTCGATTATAATCAATTTAATATCTGTTAATAGCAGTCTAATTTTTCTTACATTAATTATTGTCCTTTTATCTTCGAGCTCAATTTTGCCTCTTCTTTCTACTTATTACCCTTGTACTGCATCAGCAACAAACCATCTGCAGACTCCATAACGGCAGAATCAACTTTTTTCTCAATTTCACACAATTCCTCTTTTAAATTAAGTCTATTAATTAGTATTGTAAATTTCAGTATTATATAATATCATTTACTTTAATTAAATTGGGTTTTGAATTACTTTTAACTCACACGCCACACATTTTTGATAAAACTGTTTCACACAATTTTGTTCTTTTATTTATTCATATTGCCCGCCAAAACCTTGGATATGAAATACCATAAAATATAGATTCTTAATTTTCAACCAGTATGACATTTTTAACCTCATAAATCATTTTTTTAGGTTAACAATTTATAATTGTGTCTGCCTTCAATTATGCAATATTTATGCTTTTATACAACAAACAAGTAAGTATTCACATTAAGCTTTATCTATTATGATAATAATTTCTTTTAAAGAACGACGTAATTCCAAAATCATCATAATTTCCAACTAAACTGCGTTGGACCTGCACAAACCATATTGAACTATAACTGCGGTATTTTTAAAATTTCTCGTTTAAATCAAATTATTCAATATGATTCTATCTAATTTATTTTATTTTAGATAATTACAATGTCGTTTGCTGGTCAAATACTTCTACTATTGTAAGAAATAGAATCATAAAACGATGTCATTTGACTACGATATCTTTTTTATTTGCTCTACAATGAATCTGCATGTTAATTGTATGCTTTTTAAATTGATTTGCCATTTTAGGATCATATCAATAC
>CALNHX010013532.1:0-15646 GCA_940337035.1 Agriotes lineatus
GCCGCTAATAAATTTACGGCCAAGCTTGCTCCCAAATTTGTAGGTCCTTTCGAGATACACAAAAAATTATCTGCCTATGTGTATCAACTTAAAGATCCAGATGGCAAGGTGATCCAAGGTTCCTGGCATGCCAAAGACCTCAAGGTGGCCCCTGTCAGAGATGCGTAGTGGCTATTATAGTAGGAAGCAGTACCGTTCTTCTACCTGTTCTGGTTTTGCTGCCATCTTCTTTGTTAGTTTTTTTTGTTTAGTAGGCTTGTTCCCCAGTCCTACTTTTAGACGGCTGGTTCAACTTAGGATAAGTAACTCATTGAAGGGAGTATGGTTTGGTGTTGTTGGATCTTTTTGCCACTTGGCTGACCATCGTGGCTCTTCTCTAGCCTCTTCATATGAGTCTATTCGTTTTCTTTTTTTTTAACCTCTCTCCGTTGGAGAGGTCTACAGTGTAGTGGGGGGGGATTGTTACGGTGCAAATTTCCAGCTTTACAGTGATGCATTTTGGTTGCAGTCCTTTTTGCCTGGTCAGTTTAAATTTCAAAATTAAATTTGATATCTCGCGCGCCGAGCTCCGGCTGTCTTCGGGCGTTATCTTTGACCAGAATTGTGGAATTCTCGAAGCGATGGCACTTTAAGTTTTCACGCTAGCAGGTGGTGTTTCGATTATTATTACAGCCTTTATTTACGGTTGTCAATTTTGGATTTGTGAATCGATGCCGCAATTAAGATCTATATGATTATTACTAAATAGATTTTACCCGTATGGGGATCTTTGGCGTGAAAATACAGCGCGATAACACCAAGGTATGAACTGTTTTATTGTGACCTCTTTTACATTACTGCATTTAATGCGCTTTTTTCCAATTCTTATTCCTTTCGTATTTTGTAGCGCTTTTAGTAAGGGGCTCCATACGCCCTAATAATCTTCTCTAACCGCAATATTCGAGAAAGTACAGACTGATTAGTTGTGAGAGGAAACAAAAACTTCATACAGCTGTTAGGAACCTTGTAACCACATGGCAAATCAGTTGCTTGTTCCTGTAGAATCTCACTGTTGCACCCTTAAGAAGAAAGTTGTTGGAAATCCGTGCACCCCAGGGCGATGCAGTTCTTCGTCCCATAACATTCCATCGATGCAGAATTGTTACTGGTGCTATTGGACTGAATGCTGAGATTCTGCGATATTAAGGGTCGTGCACTCAATTTATAATAATATGCTTATTTTTGAATCTCCTAAATCCAATTTTATTTTATGAAGAATAAATCCTTAACGGAAAGTTTTCTACTGCCTTAATTAAAAGCAGGATATCTTGCCTGCAGTTAGCTTCACGTATCGAATCGTGTTTGAATTGCTTTGCCGATTCGTGTTCTTCAGCAGAAAGCTTTCTCGCCCCCGTGCAATCTTGCACCGGTTATTGTTGTGTGCCCCGATGTCACTTATTTAAATTAATTGCACATTTTACGGTATTGACATCACTTGAGGTACGCAGTTTAATGAAACAGAATTTAATTTCTACTAAAGCCTACGTAACTATGTATTTCTTTTATTAGAAAATATACGTACCCTTTTATTAGAACTGTGATCGGGCTAGAAAACAAGATCTTGTGTTCTTTAGTTAGAGAGACGTCGTATTGTTTTTATGCTACTGGTAATACACCATACATAAGTTTTATTCCCATTATCATAGTGCGATCGTGCACCTGACGTTCTCTGGCTACCCTGCCCTAGGTGTTATTTAATACTATTTTCCCAAACGTGTTGTTAATGCCCAATATAATTTTGAAACTAGATTGATTTGAAAATTCATAGTTTATGTATTTTGAAATTATAAGTGAATTTAGCCACAGAAGGGCATACATTTCACACAAAAAGAAATAACTAACGAATGGTTGTTTAATTTAAATTCTTGTTTTGCGAGAACACATGGTTCTTTTTTTTTTTATTAAACCTTCGGCATATCTAGTCGTATTTATACTTATATGGCTTCGTATTTTGGAATATTGCCGGTTTAGTACTTGAACGTTGGGTTACTTATTATTACATTGTATATAATATTTTGAGCTTATTGTATTTTGATGCTTCTACAAATATAGTTGTACTATTTTCTTGAATTCTAATAGAGCCTTGGTACTTAAGCTTATGTCTATTTGGTTTTTAATGGTTTTACCTTTCTTTTGGTATCACGATTCTTCCGACGCACAAATCTACGTTATTGCCTTTCTAATTTGGGGCATACTAGGAAAAGGTGTCGACGTATTAGGCAGTCAGCAACAAATTAGTGGCGCTCATTTTCGATCTTGGCATTCGAGCGAGGACTGTACACGGCACCTCCACTGACCCTAGCCTGGGTAACCGCCTACGACACTGTATCCTGAAGAATCGGAGGGCAACGCTAACAAATGGTTGCGTTCATCACCTGGCAAGCCCAGCCGTTCATTTTAAGCTGACACATTTCCAGAAAAAAAAATCGATAGTAATTTTTTACAGAATTTATGTACGTAAATGCATCGTTAACAAACACTTAATCTTATATAAATGAAACTGTATTAGAAACACTTATTCTTTAAAGGTCCAAGCTGTATCAAAATTGATACAATTAAACACTAAAAAAATCCAAACATCTAAGTACACAGTTTAGTTTCTTATATGGTGAGTTCCAGTATAGTATGAAAAACTTTCATTTTTTAAGAGTGTATTGTTCAAGTTTCCTATTGGAAAATAACCTGTCCTCACTTTTCATATATGTGTTAGGCTTAGTTTTATTTTGACGTAAATAAATTACAGATTTCCATAAATAAAGTCGTTTCCTTAATTACCACAACTGACCAACGCACTTGACTAAAATGAAGGCAAATAAAATTCTATATAAAATAGACTTGGATTTGAATATTTAAAGAAATGTTAAAAAATCTTATAGACGACTCGTGTTAGCGTGCTTATTTTTCACGCGTGCTGCGCCTCGTTTAATAACCTTCGACACTTGTGAAACAAAGTTGCACTTCTAACACTTATGGTCTAAATAACTATTTTCTATCTTCATGCAATATCAGTACCATTACCCCACTGGCATCACCATAGAGAAATAAATAACCTGCATGTGTATGAAATGTATCCCTTAAATTTGTTCTCATATTAGTGAGTGTCGGTGTCATAGTCGGGAACTTCTTCACTTGTAATGTTGGCGTAAATTAAAGTAACAGAAAATCGGCGTATCTCCCACAAAACCGCTACGTCAAGATAACGCAAAGGAAACATCCTCCGACACAATTAAAGCAAGAAAATTCATTAAGAGAAAATAGAATTCGAGTTACACCTCGCTATCCTCTCAACCCTTCTGAACAGTTCTAGCATCAGAGCTGATAGTTTCGCTGTCCGATCTCGGCTTTGGCCCTTCAAGGCAGAGAAATGCCAGCACCCCGAACCATTAATTCCCGTCGAATACCCTACCTACATGCCTGTTCGGACTCCGACCCATAAAAGCAAAGCGTACAAGATCACGTAGGAAAACGAAAGTTGAAACTGCAAGTGCAGCGCGCTCGCCTCTCCGTCGAAGAGTAGTTATAACCTCACATCACCTGTCATACCTGCAAGAAGTCCCGGAACCGTACGTAGCCCTCCGAGCCGCTGGCCACACCACACAGTTATAATTGCAAACACTCGACTTACTACCGAGAGTTCCATTGCGATCCCGGATACAACCGACCTACCCCGGATCATCGTGCCGACCAGTCAACGATGATTGATACAATTAAAGACTAAAAAAAATCAAACATCTAAGTACACAGTTTAGATTCTTAGATGGTGAGTTGCAGTATAGTATGAAAAACTTTCATTTTTTAAGAGTGTATTATTCAAATTTCCAATTGGAAAATAGCCTATCTTCACTTTTCATATTTGTGTTGGGATGAAATATTTAATGGTTTTGGGGTGCATTATTTTTAAGTTTTAATTACTATGTTTGCCATTTCTGGAATATTTTCAGCCCTGAAATGTAATATAATCTTGACACATGTGTTAGACGTTAAGTCACAATTCCATGTTTCGGACACCCAGACTGCACGTGCAAGAAATGTACCGTATTGAGGGGTGCTGCGTTAGAAATGGAATTGTGAATGGAAGAACGTTTGGTGCTGTGGTAAAGGCTAGACGTGTTTCGTAAAAGTGAACTGTTTTGCGTAGTTAGTTCCTGGCGCAAGCGATTTTGCGAATATGCGAACCAATAATTATGAATAATGTGTTAAGTTGCAATAATGCGAGGCAACGCTGCGAGTGCGACCATGTGTATCCATAGGTAGTGAATTAGATTAGCTAGAGTAGAAGGTACGTACTATCGTAGTCAGTTGAATGATGTTTGGTCGCTTTTTGGCAATTACAGCAGCCGATAGACATCAGAGGTTCTTGCTCGTACTGGTCGATTATGTGATAATCGAAGGTATGGATCCTGAAAAAGCACGAGGTTTCGCATAGTGATCCGCGGAAGTATGATAAGTTCGCAGTGATAATGTAAGCCCACGGAAGTATGTGGTTCCGTTATAGCCTAGCAAGATTTACGGTAATTACTTTACTGTGAAAGACCAGTAGCCTCCGGGTTTTTAACGACTCTGTACGGGTTGCAGTAATAGTTAATTTAGTGGATTACTATTGGGTAGTACTAGCGACAGCTAGCCCAATCCAACCAACAGGTGAGTACAATTATTATTATCAATGAGATTTACAGATCAAGAAGTTAGTGTTCTTTTACATTGAACCGCTTGCATCCGTTACTGGGTCAATGAGGACCCACACCTGCCCTGTTTGCACCCCGTCCCGCAATGTGGTATTAAGTGAGTTGCATCCACCACTTTAACATAATTCAAAAGTACCGAAATCTGATCTTTAACGATATCGTTTTTTTTTATTTAAGAAGTTGAAACTACAATATCTTTCTAACAAAATTATTAATAATAACATCAACTTCTCTGAAAATCTAGAAGTAGATACTAAAATGTAAGGGCTTACTAGAATGCATTTTAACATATGTTAACTATTAGAATTTTACGTTTCCACTACAAATGTGCTGGATACATTTCCACCTTAATGGCGATTTCATTGCGGCATCTATATAATAACAATTCTATTTTATAGAAGTGCGGCCCGATACAGATCTCGATTATGAGATAGAAGTCGTGGCTATCTAAATCGCGATAAAGTAGGCCGATAAATCTAAATTTGATTCGATTCGTGCCGCTCTAAAGTTCACGGAGAAATTCAATACGGTTAAGGAATCCAATTTACTGTCGGGAACTGCAACAAATTGTGAGTTTCTCGTAGCCGTATAATGTAAACTTCTAATGAATAGGTTTGGCTTTGAAAAACCACGACTGCGCACGTAGAGGGGACGCCGCAGCTGCATTTTTTTCGAATTGCTATTAATTGGTCGTGCGGTGTCGTGATAAAAATCGTTTCGGATCGCAGCGGGCTGGTCCGGCTGCAGGAAAAGCAAAGAACCCGTGCAAAAGCATAATTACACCGGCAGCCGCACGTTCTCTAAAATCCTGTCACATTTATGGGTTTTGATTACAGTTTATGGGCGATGCTTAAATAACTTGGAACTAATTCTCCGAGATTCTAACACACGCGGCTTTTACAGCGACTTTAAATTAAATGCAACATCGCAGTTGCTTGTTTCTGGCAAATATCAAATTTCCAATCTTTGTATTTAAAAGTCACACCTTTATATAGAAATATTCAAAAACTGGCTTTGTATTGCAATAAAAATTAAACCACAGATCGATGTGCGATAGCGACTCGCGAAAACAGAATCGCTGTGGAATCAGATACTCTGATCAACGTTTATTTAACAAATTCTTCAAAATTCCCGGTTGAATTATTGAAGTGTATGTAGAGGCGACAACGATACTGCAAGTATTAATCAAAAATCGCGAATGCAAAATGAAAGCAGTATGCGTGAGCTTTCCGCTTTCACCTACGATTTATATGTGTAGTTTTTTACACGGTAAATGTACGTTTGTTTACAGAATTTAATGAATAGGCGTTGACTATATGCAATTCAATTAATATCTTAACGTTAGAAAAGAACATTTATTATTAATAGTTGATTAGTAGGAAGTTATGTCCAAATAATAGTAATTTATTATATAAGACGATAAAGTTAAATTTTATCCACGAGTGAATAGTTGAACGTCGAGACGTTAATGATTCAAGAGTGGATAGAAATAACTTTATCGTCGTGTATAATACAATATTTTTTTCTATAGCAAGAACTTTAAAAATTTCAAAGGAAAATAAGGTCAGTCAATCACATTTCAAAATGTCAGTAGCTAGATTGAGTTGCTACGATAATACGAAGCTGTCATATTAATTTAAACAAAAGTTAGAAAATTAAATTACTTTATCTATCCTTGATGTTAAAGTGCTACTTTATCTACCCTTGCTGTTAAATTAAAACTTGACCTTTTCTTTTGAGTTGATAAAAGCACAATTTAACATGTGCTACAGAAAAAAATACATATTTTTCAATCCCGATTTTCCACATAGTTTGCAACGCTCTCCCTGGATGAGAGAAACAATTTTGCAATTAGTTATTGTGAAGCGAGAATTAATTTTTGCTTGTTGTTTATACAATCAAGTAGCTCAAATCGTAAGAGTATGAAACTAGACTTGCCCAAAATTAACAACAAACACAGAGAAAAAAAATGTTGTTACATTAACATTTAAAATGTAGTAAAACTATTGTTGTTATAACTACAACAATTGTAGTAAAATTAAACGCGCCTCTAACGTTTTTTGTACTACACCAGCTGTAAAATGCACTTATGTATTGTTGTACGACGGATGCAGTTAAATTTACAATATTTTTGTACTTTTTACTTCACGTTATTGTTGTTATAACACACAAAGTAGTTGATTTTTAGTTAATAAGGAGGTTAGTAAAATCTACACCAACATTGTAGTACAAATTAACGCGTATATTGGAACGAAATGTTGAATTTCTCTGTAACTTTTTGCAATCATGCAGTTTCTATAACGGCAGTTTACTGTGACGCATAGCTTATCGCGTCGAGATAAAAACATTTAGCGCCAATGTTTTGTTGAATTGCATTGCTTTCATTATTAATCGAGTACGCTTGCAGTTCGGAGTTAAATTAGGTTTTTGGTTCTGTAATTAATAGTACGAGTGCATTACAGTATGGACGAGTTTGTCGAGAACATTTTACAAGAATGGGAAATGGCATACTTAATGGATTCATTTAAAGGTAAGTACACTTCTGTTTAATAATTCTCAAACGCACAGAACATACAGCTATGGGTCAATTAGATATACACGTATATACCCATATTTTTTAATGGAAAGCTATATTTTATTTCTTATGTTTTTAAATTTCAAACTCTGAACTACACCTTGAATATTGATTGCAACAAAAATCGATTTACTTGCTGCAAAATCGCGCAATTGGCAAACCATAAACATGTTTCAAGGGTGTCCCCTAAATCTGGAAAACTGAGAATTCAAAATTGTAGCCACCTGAAAAAATCATAGAATTTGTGAAAATATTCTGGAATTTTCTTTTTTCTGAAGTTCTCTTGGATGCTACTATTTAATATTTTGTCAAAATGAAATGATACGTCATGTGACCGATGCTGACGCCTGCCTATGTAGTGTTTTGTCTCTGCGCGTCTCGGCTGCAAATATACCTGGGAATGATTGTAATGTAATGTAATATTACTAACACTGCACTTGAAAGCAAAAAAATAGCTATTTCGCAACTTCCGGCGTACTCGTTAGTACGTGGATTGATTTGTATTTTAACAACACAAACTCTTAGAAAGTAAATCTTTCCGGGGAAATTCTGGCATGTTCCTGTTTTATTTAATAAATTATGTTGATTATAATTAATTTCCAAAAAGCCTGACCTACTTCCTCTTTCTACTTACTGTACATCTACACAACTAGTTTTGATTCCTATCTTTTAACCCAACTGTCCCAGACGCATACTGCATGGTTTATTATACAGGGTGTCCCCAAAAGGTATGCACTAGGGTTTTTGGGGTCAAAATAAGGTAATTGCAGCCAACTTACAACCTACAAAAAAGCACCGTTAAGGCGCTATGGTGCATCGGTTTTGAAAAAAAAAATGCTTTTGTCTTAGGCAATAAATGGAACGCCTTAGTCCATTTAGATGAGATTTGGTTTATGAACATTGATAAGTAAAATACTCTTTTTGGTGTACCTACCTAATTAGTTTTATTATGGGCATATTTTAAGTGGCTCAAATCGGGTACCCTTGTCAAAAAATAACTTCTATTTTTGTTTGTTATAGAGAACGCAATTGACAAAGAGGTTTTTCTCGCATTAGATGAAAAGATGATCAAAGAGCTAATTCCCCAAGTAGGATTTCGCTATAAATTTAGCCAAAAACACAAAATTTTTGTAGCACCCATTGATTTTGAAGAAAATTTTGTACAAGATACTGAAAGAACTTCTACGCCGAATAGTTCAGTATCCGCACAATCACTATTATCTTTAACTAGTGATAGTGGTAACAGTCTAATTGAAGAAATAGAAGGTACAAATTTCTGACATAAATAATTCTTATTATGTAGTAGTGTAGGTAATTTTTTACGGTTAAAGGCAATTATTTTTACAGTGATACCCGTATTATACCCTAAATCATCCAAACATTTCGTGCAAATTAAATTAAAAAGCTTATTAGAAACTCAGAGTAAAGGGAAGGAGTTACTGACTTCCTATAAAAACACCAAAAAATTAGATAGAGCGAAACTGGCCAGTTTAATTATTGACTCAGAATTAGATAATGACTCCGATAAAAGGTGAATTTCCTTTCTCTGCTGGCTTACAAGTGTTTCAATTCTAAACTTTATTTACAGAATAAGTGGTTCCAGATTTTCTGAATTGGCGAACGAAATTGAAGATTATTTTCCAGGAGAAAGACGCCAAACATATTACGTGCCATATAGAAGAGGCCCAAACGGACCCCTGGCTGCAAGGGGCATATTATTTGATAAATATATAAACAGACGCAGGTTATTAAGAAAGATTGGAGTTTTGGAAAATAAGCATTCGCGGTCATCGACTCTTGAAATCTCTGGTATGTAGGTACCTATTCTAGTTCATTTTTTTAATAATAAATTTGTATTGTATGTACCTTTAGATGCATCAAATAAACCAAGTGAAATTGTCATAGAAGAGATACAGTGGTTGAAAAATAATATTGAGCCACTTCCTGAAGTGCTCGAAAAATGGCAGAATACATGCAGCACAAGATTGTCTGATAATAGTTGTACAATAGCGCAGTATTATGAAAATTATAGAAGTTTAAAACTACCAACGGGATATTTATTGGTAAATATGAACGATTTTCCAATATCTTTAACTTAAAAAAATGATGTTTCAGTTGGACATAGATTTTGTTTATAAATATAAAAACAGTGCTAATCGGCTTTTAGTTGAATGGCCAAATGTAGCAACAAAAATAGTTAGTCTAGCAAAATCAGTCAAAGACCCAACAGTTAAAAATTTCTTGGCGATTGACAAAAACCAGACACTAATAACGGAAGGTATAACCTATTAGTTTTATATGTTTAACAACTTTTAATAATCAATTTCGTAGGTAATATTGAAGTATTGGCATTGTTACTATTACCATTACTTCTTGGTACTACAACTGTTAAAGCTAAAAGATCTGGGCAACATTGGAGGCCTTCGAAAGCGGAGGTGCAGAAAGGATTTTTGCTTCATTTGCAGGTAATGTTATGGCTACACTTCAATATAATTTAAAAGAAATAGGTAGTATTAACAGGTAATATGAATTTTAGACAGCAGCAGAGTTGGAACCTGAGCTGGAACAACGTATACGTAAACTGCAGGGATTCAAACTACAAAACCAGCCTTTTCCAACAATTATAGGACCATTGGAGAACCTAACATCATGTCTAGTATTGGTCAATAATGTGAGATATACAGTACCATCGGCTTTGAAAGCAGTTGACCTTTGCTTTAAATGTTACCATTCTTTGAATGCACAGTATCCAGCCGAATGTGAACACGTATGGTTATTTTTACAAAAATATGTGTACAATATTGACAATACTTCAGACAAAAATTACGTAAGTGTTAATAAACTAATTTCAAGCCTGAAGTGATTATAAAATGATGTGCTTTAAATGTAAACAACTTTTTCAATCCGCAAGTCACTTATTTTTGCACTTCAAACTTATTCATGGTTTAAGCAGTAATGATATTTATAAATGCAATGAAAATGACTGTTGTAGAATTTTTAGTAATATTAATTCTTTTCGAAAACATATTAACAGTAATCACAGTAATGGCAGTACCATTCAAAGTGTAAATGGCAATGTACAACCTGAAGTCAATAATTTTTATGATCATATTCCCGAGCAAGACTCGGTTACTCACATTACTGAATTCAACACGAATAATACAAATATATCGGTTTCTCCTATTGTTACTAAAATTGACATGGTTACAGAAACGTGTAAATTTGTTTCTGCGTTGTATAATAATTCATTAGTACCTCGAAATATTGTGCAGTTAGTTGTTGAAAGTACCAGTTCGTTTTTAAAAGATTATTATATTCCTAGTATACAACAAAATATTGCAAATCATTTAGAAACTAATAAATGCAACATTAGCAGTGAAACTTTCAATCAAATTAAATCCGTTCTGCAGTCCACTCCCGATCCTTTTGCAGATATGAACACAGAGTATAAGAGATTTAAACATTTTCAAAATCAAAACGTTTTTATACCACCAGAAAATTATATAATTGGTCAGAGATTAAAACCTGTACATAAGAATGGAGTGGTGATAATGCAGGCAGCAGATGTCGTAGGTAAATTTATTCCTCTTCGCAAAGTATTAAAGTCCGTTTTTGAAATGGATGGGTTTCTGGGAATTGTTAATCAACATATTAATTTATTAAAATCTGAAACTTCTATACTTTCAAATATAATTCAAGGAGACTTGTGGAAAAAAAAAGTTCAGCACAACGAAAAAAATATTTTCCCTCTTTTCGTATACTTTGACGATTATGAATCGGGCAATGCATTAGGTTCACATGCCGGAAGCAACAAATTGGGTGCAGTGTACATATCAGTACCTTGCATTCCCCAGCAATACTTGTCACGACTTAATAATATATTCTTGGCTTTACTATTTTATTCTAGTGATAGAAAAGAATTTGGAAATAAAGCTGTTTTTCATATTTTAATTAAAGAACTTGCATTTTTAAAAACTCACGGCATAAAGGTTCTAGACGGCGCACAAGAAGTAACGATTTATTTTGAGTTAAGTTTGATTATTGGGGATAATTTGGGTTTGCACAGCATTTTGGGGTTTGTGGAAAGTTTTTCAGCAAATTTTAGTTGCAGATTTTGTAAAGCACCAAAAGAATTGTTGAGGACAATGTGCGTTGAAAACGGCAGTCTTTTTCGAACAAAAGAAAATTATAGGGATGATGTAGCGGTGGGCAATGTTTCACTTACGGGAATTAAGGAAAGCTGTATATTTCATGAAATAGATGGATTTCATGTGGTAGATAATGCTAGTGTTGATATAATGCACGATGTGTTTGAAGGAGTTTGTGTTTATTCATTTAAATTAATATTGCAATATTTCATTCTTGACACTGCAATCTTTACTTTGCCAACCCTAAATTTTCGCATCCAAACATTCAATTATTCAGAATTTGAAAGGTCCAATAAACCACCTTTAATTACTTCAGAACATTTGCAAAATGGTATTAGAATGTCTGCTGCCGAAATGCTTTGTCTGTCACGTTACTTTGGTCTTATGGTGGGAGATCTAGTTCCCAAAGGCAATGAAGTGTGGCAACTGTATTTGAAATTAAAGCAGATTATAGAAATAATTACTTCTCCAAACATAAGCATTGATCATATTATTGTTTTAGATACTCTTGTTACCGAACACCATTCTATGTATAAGGAAATATTTAAAGTAAATTTAACACCAAAATTTCACTTTATGCTGCATTATGGAAGAATTATAAAATTGGTTGGACCATTAGTACACTGTTGGTCAATGAGATTCGAGTCTAAACACAGAGAAGCTAAAATGAATGTAAACGTGTCTTGCTCTAAGAAAAGTATTATACATAGTGTTGCAACTAAACATCAACTTAAATTAAGCTATTTCCTTCAAAGCAATTACTATTCTAATGCCAAAGATATTGTATTGGGTCCTATTTCTGAAGTCGACTGGGACCAATACCTCTCATTCAAACATTCTATGAACGATAGTCTTATGTGTACCAAATGGGTTAAAATTAATGGAGTTGAATATCAACGTGGTACAGTGTTGCTAGTTGAAAATGATGAATTTTGTCTCCCCAACTTTGGTAGGATAGATGACATTTTAGTTGATGAAAATATTATCATTTTTGCATTATGTTATTTAGAAAGTTATTGCTTCAATGAACACTATCATGCATACGAGGTAACTTTTGAAAAGAAAAAATTTAAACTGCAGTCATACAACGAATTGCCTAATAAAACACCGTGCATGCTTATTCAAAAAGACCTTGCATTTTATGTGCAAGCTAGATTCATAATTTAGGTTTAAAGTGTTTGAGTATGGTTTAGGTACCTACTTGTTTATTTAAGCCAATTGTTTTCATTGCTATACTACGTTTTTAAAATATAATTTAAATAGTATAAGTGTCTGATTTTATTGTGTTTTGTTTTAATGTATTTGAGTTGGAGTTTTTTATACTTATTTAATGCTAATTGTTTTCATTACCTACCATACGTTTTTTAATATACTTTAAATAGTATGAAGTATCTGATTTTATTGTATCTTATTTTAATGTATTTAAAGTTTGGCGTCCTTTTGTTTAATGCTGATTATTTTCATCGCCATAAGTTTTTTTACATAATTTAAATTTATTGTATTTTATTTTAATGTATTTGAAGTTTGGCATAACTGTTTAATGCTAATTGTTTTCATTAACATATTTTTTGTATATAATTAAATTATGCTATGTTAATAAATAATTTTTATTTTAAACATTTTTTAATTGCAATTTCATTTTCTCCCGACAGGTCAACAACACGGAAATAATTACTTTCCATTCTATTTGTAAATAAAAAAAAATTACAACAAATTAATTGTAAACTTAGCATTTAAAAACTAGTAAAATGTACTACAGTTATTGTAAAAACTACGTGATGGTAGTAGTAGTTCCAACTAAATTCTAATGTAAAACTAGCAACATAAAGAGGTAATATTAACAACAATTCTGTAGTACAATTAACTACACAAACTGTTAATATTACTTAACAACACTGTAAAAGTAACAATAGCGCGAAGAGTGAATCTTACTTTATGGTCGTAGTTTTTACTACAAAGTAAATGTAGAGTCAACTAAGCTTAGGTGTTAAAACAACTAGTCACCATTAGTACTGTTTACCTAAGCACAAGTTCTTATTACAACAAAGATATACCACAATGTAGTTAAAATTTCGCTACAATTGTAGTGGGATTTACTACCTCTATTTTACTACAAATGACGTGTAAGTTTGACTAATCTTTGGTGTTGTCACTATATTTACACCTCATTGTGGTAGATTGCGCAGCATTTGCAGTTATTTTAACAACTTTTTTTTTTCTGTGAACGTAGTAACGTAGATAAAACATAAATCATTTATTTTTCTCTTAAATACAGGATAAAAATAAAGTGTATTTTGTATGTACAATAATTCAATCTTCGTTGACTGGTCGGCACGATGATCCGGGGTAGGTCGGAATGACAGATAATGTGAGGTTACAATTGCTCCTTGACAGAGAGGCGAGCGCTCTGCAATTGCAGTTTCTACTTTCGTTTTCCTATATGATCTTGTACGCTTCGCTTTTATGGGTCGGAGTCCGAACAGGCAGTCGACGGGAATTAACGGTTTGGGGTGCTGGAATTTCTCTGCATTGAAAGGCCAAAGCCGAGATCGGACAGCTGAACTATCAGCTCTGATGCCAGAACTGTCCAGGATGGTTGAGAGGATAGCGAGGTGTAATCCGAATTCTGTTTTCCTTTGGCGAATTTTCTTGTTTTAATAGTGTCCGAGGATCCTTCCTTTGTGTTATCTTGACGTAGCGGTGGGAGATGTGCCGAGGTGTCGTTTTCGCTGCTTTCCGGAAATCGGTACATGGCGGTCAACATTTTGCTTACTTGGTTAATGATGCGCTTCGAAGTTTTATAATTTAAATAAAAAATCCCGACGCGGAAGAAATGTTCGCAGCATTTAATGCAGCTTAGGAAAATAATTCCTTTTAGGGCAAATGTTGCAAGTTGACTTTCCAGTCGCCGGTAAAATGTTTTTAAACTCCACACTTAATATTGTAAATGTTTGATGTTAGGTATTTTAGTTTACGCCAACATTACAAGAAGTTTCTGACTATGACACCGACAATCACTAATATGAGAACAAATTTAAGGCATACACTTCATACACGTGCAGGTTATTTCCTTCTCTATGGTAAAACACGAGTAAGCGAATGGTACTGATATTGCATGAAGTTAGAAAAATAATGTTTATTAGAAAATACACACAGAAACAAAAATCAGTTAGGTAGTAAATTAAAGCTTACAATTTGTTGATATTAAAGAAAAGATAAATTATTATTTATAAGGGTAAGATTATGACCAGAAAAGTAGAAGAGCTATAAAAATGTTTAAATAAATCAAGCTTTTCATTACGTATTTTTATAATCAAATTCCTGTCCATTTAAGTTTTAATATAACCATCCCCTTTAGGAGGGTTTAACTTGACACCTTCTCGTCAAGTTAAACCCTCTTAAAAAAAAGTATCGTACACAGGAGACTAAAAAGCTATCGCTTGTAGTTTTACATTACACTATACTTACTTAATCAAGAGGATATCAATAGCCTAATTCACTACGGAATGAAGTAGGTAAGACCATTTTGTAAAAATGTAATTCTTCAACAATTTTACGAGTTTTAATATTATTAACTATGTCATAATTAACAAAGAAATTTAGCATTTTTTAAAATTTCAATAATTTGATTTTTTCTGTATCAGTTCTATGGCTTTTATGCCTTGCCCTTCTGAGCATCTTAGTTCTTTAATTGAAACAAGTTTGGCTTGCAGCTTCGCTGACACGTAAATAAATAAAGCACGAAATAATCACACACTAATTTAATAATAATCAAACGCATACACGCGGAGAAGCAACCAAAATAACGCTATGCGATTACCAATAGATTGAGCTGGATTGAGAGAAAGCCCTACTTCTCGAACCCGTTTATACAATGCTGCTCATTGTCTGTTCCATCACAATTTAGTAATATTCGGCCCAGACAATGTGCAGTCATGAATTCGATATTCTTCGAAAGATTGTCGCGAGTTGTTTGGAAGGCTCTACTGTACCCGGTATTAGAGTTATTATTAGGGTCTGTAACCTGGTACAATGCTATTGCTTCACAAGCATTTATTATAACCATTTGATGAGACTGTTTGTTGGCCTCACCTGATATATCAAAATAGTTCAGTTGCTTCATTTGTATCTTTTATAATTGCGGGTTGGTTTCAAATGACTGCACCCAAGAGCGGTTTACGTAACCTAATAAAACTTCA
>CALNHX010013533.1:0-15646 GCA_940337035.1 Agriotes lineatus
AATGGTATTAGATTCTTCAGTAACGAGACTTCGCGCCAGCGTGGCTCAGATGGTTAGAGCATCGGACTACGGCGCGGAAGTCTGGAGTTCAAATCCCAGATCGATGCCTGGCGGGCGGCCTACCCAGTCGCTTTAAATAATTGGGAACCTGCGTTCGAAAGAACAAGGGGTAATAATGCGGCTGTCTAATGCGTGGTGCTCACCACATCACCACGTGTCATGAATTTGACACGCGACAGTCGGGTGTGAAAGCGAGGATACGGAAGCTCTAACCTTCCGCCTTGCAGGCCAAGCTCCTTCATGGGGTGTTAGTGCCTCACCATTATTATTTTATTAGTTTCTTCTAAAAAGCGATTTAAGACTCAGTTTTGCGTTCTTTTTTTAAGGCCTTTCTACGTAAGTGAATCTAAGGGTTAATGTGTGATCCTTAATAGTCTTGAATATAAAATTATGCTTACCTAATTTAGGGATCTATGCTTTGCTTAATCGCTACCGAGCGCTATTAAATAATTAAACACGTTTAGGCTTACCATAAGCCTCCGTTTACGATTATTGGAATATCGAATCCTTTACAATTATTTGTCATTAAATGTTTGATGTCATGTATATTATACACTCAGTATTATTGAATAATGTAGGTAAGGGTTTAAGCTACTTCTGCTTGTCTTCATTTTTTATATAGTTTGGTATTTACATTTCTTCCTGTAGGTTTTCTAGTTTGGACTGTCTCAAACCAGTGGCGCTTCCGGCACCCCCTGTATAAGAGTCAGCTGGCACAATTGCTCACACTTCAGCAATCCCAAATTACAGGATACGTTTTAGGGATAATTTATTATTATTATTTAAAATTGTAGTTTGAATTCTAGGTGTAGCAAATTACTAAAATTATATTTTTAATTGCAACACCTTCGATTAAGAATAATGAATAATTCAGAAATATACCTCAGAGTGCAGTGCAGTTTCTTTCGTAGAGTCAACCTTTACATACAGAAAATGGTGATAAAATTAAGCAGTTACTGTACATTTCTTAATGTAGCTAGTAATCATGTGCGTCAAATTGTCTTTTTTGCACTTGCGGGACTAAAGTTGGCACTTTAGTCACTTATTTCAGGGACTAAAGTAGCTCATTTACTCTCTAGGGACAGAAGTAATTACTTTAGCCCCTAGGGACTAAAGTAAAAAATGTTACTGTATCTATGGTAATCTATGGTAAATTCGGGGTTATCAGGTTAGGTTTCGCGTCAGTTTTGACATAAACTGACGCAAAACCTAAGCTACTAACCTCGAATTTGACATAATTGTGAGCTCTTGTCATAATGACTTACAGTGCCACCAACTTTAAAATTTACCAAAGGCTACTAATTTTAAAATAATTGTAACTAAAATGTCAATAAATGACGTTTAAAAAAACGGGTTTTCGTTTTAAATCTTCCTGCAACGTGAAAAAAATAGTATATGCAACTCGGAGAGAATGCTATTTTGCTTCAGTGCAATTTCTGACTCTCGGGCTTCGCCCTCGAGTCAGAAATTGTACCTCAGCAAAATAACGCATTTCTCTCCCTTATTGCATAATCTACTATTCATTTATTGCTGAGTGAGCAGGTAAGTTCATTACATCTGTTTCCAAAAAAACATGGCGCAGTCAGATTTAATATTTTTCTATCTGAGTGGTAACATCGAAAATTGGTAACATCAAAAATTACAATGATAGAAACAATTTATCAAATAAATGTCTCTTTATGGAAAAATTTAAACTCAATTTTTTCTTCCAAGGAAAGGCTAAAGGGAAAAGCACCACAGAAAAAAGGAGAACGTCATATACAAGAATGGGGCAAGTACCACGTAACTGTTTCGAACTAGAGCGTTTAAAGTAAAAATGACTCAAATTCTGATAGAAAAATCAACTTACGCCATGGTTATGTTTTAGAGTTAGACTCGCTTTGATAATTTTTTACGTCTATATACCACCGTATTTTGTTATTGCAATATTATCGATGCTAAATTGGAATGTAGTTAAAACGAGAGTCAGCGAGCGTTTTCAAGCCCTCGAATTACTAAAGATGCTTTACTCATGTGTATCGTACAATATTTTATCTATGATAGAATCTAGAAAACACGGTAAATATAAAAAAATATATAAATGTAAATTAGGATTACTAGCAACCAGTCGTAATTTTGCGTGGTTAAAAATTTTAAAACACGTTGCTACTGACGAATGACTAATGAAAACATGTTATTAAACAGTAGTTTTACAAACTTAAAACTGCCAACTAAAACTCAATTTTACAAACTGTCTTAGATAAAAAGTTTTTAAAACGATTTTAATAAATTATCTGCAATTAATGCTTGCAAGCAGTTTAAAGAATTGAAACTGATAAGAAAATTTAAAAACCCTTGTTGAAATTCACAATTTAATCATAACAGAATAAGCACGAGTAATTCTTAGACTAGAGAAATAAATGCCGTAATAACCATTTATGATGCAAGCTGCAAATTCAGTGTTTTAAGCACGCGACGTGTTTTGTCAACCGAGGCCGAAAATAGAGTTTGACATCGCATCAAGTGCTTAAACACTTCTCTGCAAAACGTGTATTTAATTATACAAGACTTTAACTACTTTGCGTAAAAATAACCAGAAACTTGAAATTTTGACATTTCATAAATGTTGCAGTCTATCAGTTGTCTGCAACAAAGGAGGCTGTTTTGGCGTTTTTCTATGAAAAGAACAATGCAAAAGCTGTGCTTCAATAGACCGTATTAAATCACTGTTTTTAGTGCTTTAGTATGTCAATTAAAACACTAAAGTATATAATAGCTATTTATGATACAAGTTGCAACATTGAAGTGTTTTAAGCAAGCGATGTTTTGCCAAACGAGGCTAAAGATCGAGTTAGACATCGCGTCAAGTGCATAAAAACTTCTTTGCAAGGCGTATCATACAAGATTTTATGTAATTTTCATACAAATAATCAGAAAGTTTGAATTTTACCATTTCATAAATGTGACAATCTGTCAGTTGTCTGAAATAAAGGAGTCTGTTTCAACGTTTTTCATATGAAAAGAATAATGTAAAACAGTGCTTTAATGAACCCTATTAAAGCACTGTTTTTAGCTCCGTTAAAACACCAAATTAGATAATAGTAGATTATATTATAAGTGAGAGAAATGCATCATTATTTGCGAGTGAGAATTTTGAAACGCGAGTGCCCCAGCACGAGCGATACAATTTCTCACGAGCTTATAATGACATTTCGCTCACGTGTGATATACGACGTTTTATCTTACAGTAGCAATTCTTGTGCCTAAATAGTTTGCGCAGTCAGAATATGTCCCGAAATAAATTTATAATTAGTCGCCTATGATTTGTGATATACGTTTGACAGTACTGAAGTGTATTAGCAGTACTGAAGTGTATTATCAGTCTATGTCAAATTCGAGGTTCGTAGGTTAGGTAGGTTTTGTTGTTATTTGACACAGACTGACGCAAAACTTACCCTGAAAATTACGAATTTGACAGAGCTTGACAGTGCTACCAACTAATGAAAACTCACTTGTGAATAAAACTTCATTTTAGTCACTGAAAACAGTTGTATAATGTATGATAATAGGCGCTACTGTAAGATAAAACATGTTATTTCCATTAGTGTATTCATATCATAACCTACAACATACCGAATGTTTCACTTAAGGTGCGAACATAGGAAAATAGCATGGGAAATCGTATATATGCAGATTCCTGCTTGCCGCTTGAATTGATAGGATTGATAGCGGTATCAATTGAAAGAGGAAAAAAGGGCTTAATTTGATACTACTTTACTTAAATGTGTTGCTTGTTTAAGATAGCAATAGCTTAAAAATGGTAACAAATATTTTGCATTTTATTCGCAAAAAACAGACCAACCATGATCAAATTTGTTTATACCACAATAAATGTTATTTTCTATTAGTTATCAATTCACGTATTTAACTAATTACTATGAATAATGTTGAATATTCTAGTGAAGCATTTTACAGTGGCGTCACTTTACGCACAGTTCATGATTTATTCTCGGTTAAAATTAATAATCGACCTATTCCATCTGTATCAAAAATTCACAAGTTTGTGAAAAAATTGAAACTAGAAGCAAATTTATAGCAAGTACTCAAAAAGTTATTCCTGCTTTACATTAGCCAACTGTGACTAGCAAACACTCCTCAACGATTGCTTTCCGCAAAGAGTCAATATTTGGGTGTCGTTTTCTGTAAATTTTGTTTTTCAGATGATCCCACAAAAAGAAGTCGCATGGTGCCAAATCAGGAGATCTTGGTGGCCAGCTGATAGTGCCACTTCGACCAATCCAGCAATTAGGAAAATTATCACTTAGATATTCCCTCACATTCAAGCCATAATGCGCTGGATAGCCATCATGCTGAAACCAAATCAGAATCAGAATCAGAATTTAAATTTCCAACTATAGTCTGTTCACTAAACATAAAAACACAAGGTGGTCTTTGATTTCCAACATTTCATGAGTGTACTTCTGAATTTCATCTTTGTCTAGGAATGTACTTACAAAAAGTTACTAAAACTAATAGGTTAAAGGTGTGACATTTACGTAGCATATGTCATAAGTGTTATACATTACTACCATTAAGGATATTATACGAGCCCTAACCACTATATATTCGGACGATATATGAGGTTAACATGAATCAGTAGCAATAAAATTATACATGGTTCATATTGGATTGTGACTCTATTTTTTAAAAGACTTGTTCATATAAAACTTTTTTTATGAAATAAACATATAAACTATTTACATAAGATTTATTTTTATATTAGTTTTGAATATCTAACAAAAAATGAGAATTAAATTATTGCAACGGTTAACAATTAATATTGAGTTACATCGCCTTTAGCTTTAATTACTGCCTTAATTCTTAAAGGCATGGTCGATATAAGCTTCTGGCACTCTTCAATGCCAAATAAATCCCAAATCTCTTGTATTTTAGAGCACAGTTGTGGAACAGTGCTTTGAAGGTCGTTCCTCA
The DNA here is from genome assembly GCA_940337035.1 of Agriotes lineatus. Classification (NCBI taxonomy): domain Eukaryota; kingdom Metazoa; phylum Arthropoda; class Insecta; order Coleoptera; family Elateridae; genus Agriotes; species Agriotes lineatus. The sequence goes on from CALNHX010013533.1 coordinate 5,032, forward strand.
AACTCTGTTTCATTTTGTGCCACACTGTCTCTATTATATTGAGATCGGGACTGCTTGAGGGCCAATCCAGTACGACAATCTTATTATGTGTAAACCATTCTTTAGTTGATTTGGCTGTATGGGAAGATGCACCGTCTTGTTGAAATACAAGATCGTCAATGTGCATCTTCTGTATGCTGGGCAATAAGAAATTAGATAGGATACTCTGATACTTTTGTGCGTTAACGATTCCGTTTATAAAGTGCAATATTCCTAGACCCTTTGCTGACATACAGCCCCAAACCATAACTCCATGTGGAAACTTCACAGTCCGCTTTAAGCAGTCCTTATGGAATGCCTCAGACTTAGTTCTTATAACACGGCTCCTGCAATCTCCCACACTCACGTCAAATTTGGATTCGTCGCTAAAAACAACTTTGCTCCAATCATCCACCGTCCAAAACTCTCTTTCTTTGGCCCACGCAAATCGTCTCTTTTTCTGTTTGTCAGTTAACAGTGGCTTTTCCTTAGCCTACAATGAAGATAGTTTATTTCTTAATTTCTAGGATAATTGATTAATAACAAACCTTATAAAATCCGAGACGAGATCGGTGAATCCACGTCCGACAACATTCTCGGCCAACATTTAAGCCAGTATCATTGTTCCCAGCAGCTGTTATTTCTCGTAATGTTGCTCTTCGAGCGTGTTTGCAAATTTTTACTAAAAGTCGCTGGCTTCTCGAAGTTACCAAACGTGGTCGGCCCGTACTTTTTCCGCGAAAATTAAAATTGCCGGTTTCCTGATATTTTTTCACAACTTCTCCAACCGTAGATTTTGGTCCAGCAATTGCAGACATAGATTTGCCTTCTTTACGTTTTTTAATAATTATTTCTCGTAGTTTTAAGGGCGTTGCTACGCCACGACCCATATTGCTACTAGAAATGTCAATAAACAACAATGCCTTGTTGATAAGATTGTCTTTTGTTAACAGCGTGCATTTAAAAAGGCCTCCTATGCAATTACTTGAAATTCGCAGCATTTTTAATAATCGTCCGAATATTAAGGGGTCAGTAAATAAATAAATTTAAACGCTTCTGCTTGTGCGATTATAATAAATATTATATAAAAATCAAACTAATTACTGCAAACACATATGGATATATGTATCTTTAAAAAATATTATTTCAAATAAACATTGATGCAATTATACCAGTGATGTCACAATATTTATTAAAAAACCGTCATCGTCCGAATATATAGTGGTTAGGGCTCGTACAAATACTCTGGTAGATACTATTGACGTAGCGTTTATTAATAGGTATTTTTATTACATTTTATAAAAGTTCCGGTGAGAATTTTCGGAAAATATCTACTTTGACACTGAAATAATGAGAAATGTTAATTGTCATTTTTAGATTCAAACCTGCCTTTATGCAGGTGGAGAAACCTTTGCAAAACAAAATACAGAATCCCCAGTAGAAAAAATTCCAACTTCAAAAACATTAAAATGTTTTTATGTTTAATGAATGGCCTATATGTATCTCAAACGGCCCAATAATGTTATTGCCCAAATATAAATTTTCTGCGTAAACTGCGTACTTGTTTCAAGAGCTATCCGAGGATTTTCTTGGGCCCAGTATCGAGTGTTCTGCGTATTCGGTTCATTAAGTGGGAACGTACATTCATCTGTAAGACAGATTGACCGCAAAAAGTTTCTATATTCGTTTGAGAGTTCCTGCATGACTTCACAGAATACGCGCCTCCTTTCTCCACCGACTAAGAATATCTGTTGATGGCACTGAGGTTTGTAGGGATGATAATCATGCTTCTTCAGAACCTTATGCACAGACCGTGTCGATATGTTGCACTCTCCAGCAGTACATCTTCTTCTGGTTGTTTGATCAGCACTTATCAACCCCAAAACTCTTTCTTCGAGCTCATCGTTGGTTGTTCTATTCCATTTGCCTGTAATGTTAATGTCTCGATTGAATATTTGTTTAAATTGCAATATTAAAACTACCTTTTGAATCACCTGATGCTACACTTGCTGTAGTTTCAAAATTTTTCCCAAATTTGTGAATTTATGATAGAGATGGATTTAACCCAGAATAAATCATTAAAATATTCAACATTATTATTTATACGTGAATTGATAACTAATAGAATATAACATTTATTTTGGCATAAACAAATTTGTCTATTTCTTGTGAATAAAATGCAAAATATTTATTACAGTTTTTAAGCTATTTCTATCTTAAACAAGCAACAAATGCAAGCAAAGTAGTATCAAATTAAAAGCATTTTTTTTCTTTTTCAGTTGATCCTATCATTCAAGCGGCAATCAGGAATCTGCATATATACGATTTTCCATGCTATTTCCTTATGTTCGCACCTTAAGTGAAACATTCGGTATAATTATAATAAAATGGACCACTTTGAGTCAATCTCTGTCTTCATGCGTTCTCTTCTTGACAGAAGAATCGTGACACTATGAGTCCTCGTCATGTAGGGGTTCTGTCGCGGACGCGTCGTGTAATCTCGCGCCATCTTTCTCTATTATTAGCCGATCTGTTCGCTTGGCATAGGGATTCGCCCGTTAGATTTCTTATTTGGTCAGACCATCGTTTCGGCGATCTTCCTCTTGGCCTGGTGCCTTCTACTCTTCCTTGGACGATCAAGCGTTCGAGGTTAGTGCTGCTTCTTCTGGTTACGTGACCGAAGTATGCCATTATTTTCGCATATATTCTGCTGGAAAGACGGTGAGTGCTCTTGATTTCGTCCAGTACAGATACGTTGGTTGTGTGTGCTGTCCATGGAATTCGCAGCAGACGCCCCCAACACCACATTTCAAAGGCATCTATCCTTCTTTTGTCAGCTGCTTTTATGGTCCAAGTCTCGGAACCATACGTCATAATTGGAAAAACCAACGTCTCTACTACTATCTTCTTTGTGGTAATCGTGATCTGCTTACCCTCCATAGCTTTTGTAATTTCGTCATTGCGTTCCGGCCCATCTGAATTCGTTTTCTAATTTCTAGTTCGCAGCTGCCTTCATTACTTATGAGGGATCCCAGGAATACAAAGTTGTTGACAACCCTAAAGTCTCCAATGACTCTCAGATCTGGACGATTATTTCTCTTACGATCAACGATCATAACTTTCGTTTTGTTGCGATTTATCTCTAGACCATATTCGCGGCTTATGTCTTCTAGTCTTCTTGCTATTTCTTTTATTTCCGTTTCTGAGTTTGCCAAAATCGTTGTGTCGTCCGCGTACCGTAGGTTAGTAATTATTTTCATTATATGCTCGCCATAGATATTAAACAGCAAGGGTGACAGTATGCAGCCTTGCCTAACGCCCTTTTTAATGGCGCAGGGTTTAGATATATGGTTATCCATCTTTACGATTGCTTTACTGTTTCTATAAAGGTTGTTGATCAAAATAGTCAGGTGTTTGGGTACCCCCATTTCTGTTAAGATTACACATAGTTTGTCCCATTTTATACTGTCGAAAGCTTTTTTGTAATCGACAAAGCATAAATATAGCGGTAGGTTATGTTTTCTTGCTTTCTCTATTAATTGTCGAATGTTCAAGATTTGCTAGCCGGTTCCTTTTCCCTTTGTAAACCCTGTCTGTTCTTCGGGGATTTGCCAGGATAGATATCCCTTTAGCCTTTCATTAATTATGTGGAGCATTATTTTGCTGGTATGAGATATCAAGGCGATTAGTCTGTAATTATCGCATTTGGTTTTCGAACCCTTTTTGTGGAGTGGTATTAGGGTGGAAGTTGTCCAGTCAGTCGGCCAAATCGCGGTCGTCCATATTGCTTGACATATGTTATGAATTGCGTCAATACCTATTTCATCTATTTCCTTTAACACTTCTATAGTTATTCTGTCGAGCCCTGGTGATTTGCCACTTCTTTGAGTCAATATGCACGTGAAAATACGCACTCAGTGTATTTATTTACACGAAACAATAAAAAATAAATTCTATTTTGTGGGGTAAATACAGATCTACACTTAATCAGTATATCAAAATATACTTTTTAGACGACCACGTATGAAAGTAACATTATCGCGACAGCAGCCTACTACAGAAAGTTGACAATTTCATACACTAGCACGATATTATATCGTGCTAGTCATATCGTAACGGCACAAAGTTATTCACATCACGGCCTGCTTAATTGTGTGACTAACGTCACTTTGACGTATGTCACACAATTAAGCAGACCGTGATTTAAATAATACAGACGCTTTCGCTTTATTCGTTGCTCTGCTTCCAACAAGCTCTAATTTTTTATAATTGTACCAATAATAATATAACGATCAATTTTGCAAACGAAATATAAACAATTCTTAAAAATAGAATTTACTTTGAGTGGTCGTCTAAAAAATAGTGTTCATAACTCGCCCGAAAGTGCAAATATCTGTGCTCGTGTTTTAGATCCACTCGGGCTTCGCTTCGCTACGCCCTCGTTTGTCTAATCAACACTCGCACGATATTTGCTACTTTCGACGCTTGTCATGAAAATAACTATTTCCTACGACTGCTTCTAAAATCAAGCTTTCCGCCTTGTTGACGTACGTCAAAAATTGATTGTTTTGAATCAGTTTATCGAGGCAACCGTCATAAGTAAGTATATAATCGTGAATAGTAATACATAGCAACATACATAAATTTTATATAAGCATTCATGATTATATACCTAAGTGGGCGGCTATTTGAAAACGTCAAAGTTGACAGCTGTCACTGTAAATTTGATTTAAACCTTTTTTCGCGATTTAAAGTTACTTGTGCTTTATTTTGTGTATTGTCGGTGTTTAAGTGTCAAGAAAAATAAGAAATGGGCGATAAAATATCCAATTCTGATGTAAAAACTTGCACGTCGCCGGAAATTTTAGAAATGGCAAAAAACACCAGTTTAAACCTATTTTCGAGAATTTTACAGTCGTAGGAAAAATGTTGTATGCAACACGAGCGAAAAATGCATTAGGCGTTCGTTCGAGTTTTTTCGGACCTCGCTTCGCTCGGCCCGAAACTTTCGAACTCACGCCTAATGCATCATTTTTCGTTCTAGGTACATAAATAACTATTTCGCTAAAATGTGTGCCTTGCTTATAGGAAACTATTTTCTATGCAGGGGTATTTTTCATGGAAACTGATCAGAGAAGTCAATCATTTGCTTAGAAACTGTATACTGGCCGAATACAACAAGATAAAGACACATTCAATTCATTACACCTCATTTACTTAAATCATTACATAAGGAATATAAGTATTCTCCACTGAAACAACAAACCATACCAGTGAAATATTTGATTAGTTTCGCCCTTCCCATCGTTTGCAGCCAAATATACATTTTATTGGTAAAAAAGAGTATTATATTAAGGTTTGCACAAATTAAACACCTTATTACTCTGTCACTTATGCGCACGAAGCGATAAAAATATTATTTTTAAAATGCAAATTGATAATTATGTACAAATATTGACTCAGATTAAGTAGCAATTTCATGCGCCATAACTTTCTCATATTATGCAAAAAGATATAAAACCATACACTGTGAAAATTCAGTTATAGTTAATATGAGAAAAGTTATGTGAAATATAACTTGTAGCGTTAAAATAGGCGCCAACCTCTACACGTTGTATTGAATATAACTACAAACTTATATATAGAGTCCCATATATTATAAAGCGGCGCCCACTATGCAATACCACTACACCTCAGAATATAAGATACCACTACGTAGTTATATTTTATGTCAGTCGTCTATACATGGTTATAACAGAATTATGTGTTATTAAATATTATATTGAGTTTTATAGCATGCCGATATGTTGTATCATTGTATATTTACAGAAATTTATTTTAAATATAAATTTAAACTGATATTAAATAACGCAATATATGTATTAGATATAACAAAATAAGGTTATTAAATACGATATTTAGTTTTCTAGCATGACGATACGTTGTTTCATGATATATTTACAGACATTTATTTTAAATACAAATTTAAACTGATATTAAATAACGCAATATAAATGTATTAGATATAACAAAATCAAGTGTTATTAAATATAATATTTGGTTTTATAACATGGATATGCGTTGTTTTATGGTATCTTTATAGGTATTACAATAAAATCCCATTATTTAAAAAAAACTTTTATTATAAACAAAAATAAAAAACATACAAAATTATATTTACATATACATAATTATTTATAAACAAAAAAAGTACCAAGGTACACTAAAAATATGGGTGAAACTGTTACTCTATTTATACAAGTAGTTTTATTATAATTTTCAAGGTAAATAATTACAGTAAACTTAATAGGTAGGTACATATAATAATATTACTAACAGGTAATTTACATCTAAGACTATTATATTTTCAGACATTATTACAAATGATGAGGTGTAACAACTATTTTCTTTTTACATTTCTCGGTATATAGACAGTGAACTTGGCAATACAGATTTCTAGTGTTGATGTACCCCAGCACTTCTGTGTTATCAACTACATAACCATAAAAGTGCGGGTCAAAATAGTGAATTTTAAGTTTTTCAAAAATTAAATAACAGTTCTCATCGTCATCGACGAGTATATCTTTAGTAATGCCAAAATTAAATTCTCTTTCGTTATCTTCATCTTCAAGTATTATTACAGTATTTTTTTTAAATTTAAAATTGTTTATTTCTACCCAGTTAAAAAAATTAAATTTTGGCGTACTATCAAGCAAGTCCTTAATAATGTGATGTGACTTATATATTCTGATGCATTTTATATTACAGTTCATCCCGTATTTTACATTCGATTTTTCACGCCTTAGACAATTACCAATAAAAAAATTAAAAAGTTCCTTTTTCTAACTCAATCCTGGGACATACATGCAAAGGCATTTTTAAAATTTCAGCAATCAACAGATACATACCTAGCCCTTCTCTATTCTACAGAATCCGAATAAAATTATCAACTCACCTCTAAATAGGGAAGCAAGCCCAGACAGCCCCCATTCTGCTAATTTATCTTCCATTTGATTCACAAGCACAAGTCACTATAAAAATTGAATAACAATTCGACAGAATGTCCTGTTCACTGCGTGTCAGTACTAGTCGAAGTTAGAAATAGAAGTGGAAATATTTAAACGTTATTTGCTAAAATTTAGGTTCCCATGGTATTCTCGCTTGACTGTCGCCTTATTTTATAGATCATTTAGTTTTATAATCTTGTACAAGCCGCTAACCTTTTGTCGACAGAAGGGACCAGAGGACAAGGGCCCTATAATAAAACGCGCCTCCGAAATGCAAATTGTTTGCTATTTTCCATTCAAAATACATATTCCAGGACGAATCGAGGTAAAATGATATCAAGTTGCGAGGCAAAGGAAGATTGAAAGTGCAAACATATTAGTATTATCAAAGTATTATTAAACATCATAAATAATAAATATATTCAATAAGAAGTATTATTGAATGTAACTGTATAGTATTATTTACAAGACTATTTATCCATAATTATGTCCTTATATTTTATATTAATTATAATGTTTCCGAAATATATGGGCAAACTATTAATTAATATAATTGTAGTTATATTTATCCACAAATATACTTTCGTGTTGTAGTTATATTTTATAGCAATCAACGTTTTTTGACATATATTGCCAAAGTATTACTTAATATAACTGTAGTTATATTTACCCACAAATATACTTATCATATTGTAGTTATATTTTATAATAATCAGCGTATTTTTAAATATAATATAATTATTGCAAAATATAATTTTTGTCTTATTTTATAAGAAAAAGAACATATCACTACATTTTTTATTGAGATTTTGGAACTTTTTTCTCAGTGTACTTCAAATGCCTGCTTGAAAATAGGCTATGAAGACGATGTAACATAAAGCAACTTAAATAACGGCCAAATGATTTTCCTCTATATGAAAGTGAAAAATACAAGAAGCTGACCTGCTGAGTATTTAATGGAAAAGGATAGAAACAATACTAACGACAGTAGAGATAGGTGAAATATGGTAATGGTACTACAATAATTATGATTAATGACTAAAGATATGAGGCGAGACGTTTACATCGCTAGATTTATAATTAATCTTTTTTGGGATAACTATAGACCTTATTACCCCATACTAATATTCACAGTCTTTTATCGTATTATTAACATTTAACGGCTATTCTAATTATTATTAGCAAAAGAGATAGTCTTGTATATCTTCGTTTTAAATATAAATTTGGAGACCCCAATGATTTTTAGTTAAAATCTTATGACCCAAGATGGTGCTTTACTCTTATGTTTTTCCGTTTTCCGCGAAAATATTATAATCGTTTGATAAATTTTTTTTTATCACACTTCATTTGATAATATACTACTTTTCTACATTCAAAATCGTTGGGAAATGTAGTACGTTTCTGAATTAGCAACACTTTTCTGCATAGCAATAGCGATTCGTTTTTCGTTTGGCAGTACTGAAGTGTATTGTTGGTGACACTGTAAGTCTATGTCAAATTCGAGGTTAGCAGGTTAGGTTTTGCGCCAGTCTGTGTCAAAACTGACGCAAAACCTAACCTACTAACCTAGAATTTGACATAGACTTACAGTGTCACCAACAATACACTTCAGTACTGCCAAATCCATAACATCAACTGGAGCTGCTTATTATGCTTTAGTACATAGAAACGAGTTCTGCTCAACTTGGTTATGTTTTGATATTTAATGTCACATTTATGTAAAAATTTAATATTTTACATTTCTTATGAAATGCGATAAAATAGTATACGCAACACTTTAGAAAAGTGGTTTTACTGAACTCATATGGCTATTTAAGTACTCGCTAACACTCCTGCAAAAAAATCACAAAATTAGATGCTTAGAAATATTTCTTCAATGTCCAAAAATTAATTACATAACCTAGCATAATCTATATTCTCTTATGCTCTAGAGATAATGGGAATAGATATTCTTAAAATTTTATGATATATTTTGTCAAAAATGTTTTTTTGAAACCTAAAAATAATGGGAATAAATTTTTTTAAAACTGTTATATATTACGTAATTATCTATAACTTTTCTCGAAAAGGTTTTTTGAGAGTATCGTTTTTGAAAATGTTCCAAAATTAAATTTTCACAAACAGCAAAAGGTCATATGGTGGCCACTCCTCATTCTATTATATTACAATCCACAAAGAAGTTAAACGTTTTGCTTCATAATTTTTACAACGAATGTACAATTTTGAGTTTTAACCGTAAAATAGTATTGAATTGCGCTAAAAAGTAAAATAAGCTTTAATAAAGGAAAACATATAAAAATTAAACTTATGTGTCCTGACAACATGTAAAAAATAAACCTTAGAAGAAACAATAGAAGATCTTGAGAGCTTAAACAAAAATCGTATTACAATTTTTTTTTAAATAAAACTTTTGATCTTTAATGTTACTTGTAAAAACTTATCAGCGGACGACCAAATATTTTTAAAATCTTAGAAAATAGCAAACGGTTTCTATTCCATGTAAAATACTGCAGTTGAGTTAATATTCAGTTTGTTAAACATAACAAGTAGAAGTAGGGACACCACTAATCGGATTATGTCAAAGGTCAACGCGAATTAAATTGATTGACCTAATTAAATCCGCGGATTGACCTAATTAATTCCGCGGTTTGACCCAATTAATTTCGCGGTTTGCTCTAATTAATCTTCATATGTACTACTGACTAATCACATATGATGTTTGATATTTAATTTTGATATGTGCTACTGATTAAATTACGCGGCGGCCATTTTTAATTGCTTCTGGAATTACGCGGCGGCCATTTTTAATTTTCCCGCGAATATTTGAATTTGAAATTTATCAGATTTTTTTTCTAAGTTCAATTTTTTTAATTTAAATTTCCCGGGTGTCGGCCATCTTGGTTTTCTGCGCGCACTTCTCACGGCTGTTGTTTAAATTTTCGCGGAAATATTATTTCAAACTGGTAGATCTCTCTCTCTCTCTTCTACTCCCTCCTTGGTTGTCTCTCTCTTGGCAGTTGTTCTCTTTAGTTCGCATTTATTTAATTTAAAAAAGCTTTTTGCGACGGCCCCGAGTGGGAATTGAACCCTAGTTGTTTGGCCAGTACACAGGCACCGGATCCCCTGAGCTACGGGAACTCTTGCTTTTAGCACGCTTCTGCATCAGTTTATTACCGAAATATGCTTTTCAAAGTTTGTCGAATAAGTGAGAATTTTAACATTATTAAGTTACTGTTTTTTAATGGCTCATTGTGGGTGGTTGATTTTTGTGTATTTTTAACATGCGTGCTTATTTAGTGTTATCATTCGCCCCGTTTATTAACGCTATAGTTCGCGTCGTTGCTGTGAATAAAATAATTACGCAAGCGTGCAGTTAAAATTAAAATTTCAAAGCGCCTGATGTATTACGATGTTGTCCCATTAGGTTACAGATACCTTTTAATTAAGCACATCAGTGTGTTTATGTATGTTAGATTTCATAATTGCCATTTGGCTAAGAAGTTTTGGTTATTGAAATAATTACTTTATTTTAAATAGCGAAATCACTTTATTCAAAGCTCATTATAATATTACGCATTAGCTTCTGGTTA
>CALNHX010013534.1:0-15631 GCA_940337035.1 Agriotes lineatus
GCCGCATTTCGAAAAAATTTCACCACATGTGACCCCCTTCTGACAATCAGGGTACTGATTGAAAAAACAACAGAATACAATCTCAAATTATGCTTGCCTTTTGTGGACTTTCACAAAGCGTTTGATTCCTTGGAGCACTGGAAGATTATTAACAGCCTGAAAAACGCGCTCATAGACCATAGATATATAGACATAGTAAAACACATATACGAAAATGCGGCATCTCTAATAAAATTGCACCAGAATACAGAGGAAATTAAAATAGGAAGGGGAATTAGACAGGGCGATATTATCTCGCCAAAGCTGTTCAATCTAGTCATCGAAAAACTATTCAAATACCTTGAATGGCACGATAAAGGCTTACTTATAAATGGTAACAGATTGAACAACTTGAAGTTCGCTGATGATGTGGTAATAATAACAGATAACCCGATATAACTACATCAAATGCTAGAAGAATTGGACAAAGCAGCTAGTAAAGTGGGATTGACAATGAACATGAATAAAACAAAAGTTATGTGTAAAGAAGATCCACGTATAACAATTAGGAGTTGCCCCATCGAGAATGTCGCAAGATATATATATCTGGGCCACCAAATAAAGCTAAGTCGTGAGAATCAAACCACAGAAATATATCAAAGAAAACGATTGGCTTGGAGCGCATTCGGGAAACTTGGACACACTCTCAAAAATAGAAACATTCCCTTAAGAGGATAGAGATATGCTATTTAAAGAACTATCGTCAGGTAGAAATGGAACACATACATATTAATACTTATGCATCAATCAGTGTTAGACCTAAAGTCAAATAAAAATTTGTCAAATGTGACATTCTCAGAACTAGTTTCTACAGTAACTATAGGACTTGAATCTGGCGCAATTTCAGACAAAACTGCGCATGCGCAGAGGATCACAACCAATCAGCATCTATTCCGGACTTGTCTCAACCCTTATAATATTTAGAAACTCTAGTCGGAATATCCTTGAGAGATAGAAAAAGCAATGCTTGGATCCGGAAAACTACAGGTGTAAGAGATGCCATCGAAACCATCACTATGTTAAAATGGAATTTCGCTAGACATATAGCGAGATGTAAAGATCGGAGATGGAATAATACTATCCTGCACTGGAGGCCATACGATGGCAAACGAAAAAGAGGACGCCCGCCAATGCGTTGGACTGGCGAAGTGAAACTGACCGTGGGACTTAATTGGACAAGAGAAACCCAAGATAGAAACCGATGGAATAAGATGAGGGAGGCTTATGTTCAAAAATGGACTGTAGAGACGGGCCTTTGAGATGTAGCATTGGATGATGGTTGCTAGGGCAATAATCAATATTGCAGGCCCGACTGCATGGCCGGTTTGCCAATAGCTGAATCAAAGACGCTTGTCTTTGGCCAACTTCCAACGTTGTTCAACACTCTTTTTCGTCCTCTTGGTAGCGGTATGAAAGGCACTAGGTGTTCTATTTCTTGACTTTCCTTTTTCTTCTAGAGTGCTGTTCAAATATGGAGTTGTAATGAGGTTAACTGCTTCTGCTTTCTCTTCCAGCCACTGTGACAACAAGAGTAATTTTTTTATTTTATATTTATTATGATAAACGCAGCAGGCCCTCTCTATCCTCATTATAGGTGACAATTTTTAAACGAGGTCATCGAGTATTCCAACGTGGTTGGAATACTTTGGCTGTTTAAGAGTTGTAATATTAGTCACTAATGCTGACACCGCATCATACAATTTGTAAATAGATTCCGGCTTGTTTATATCAGGAGATTTTGTCATCCTAGATTCTGTAATCAATCACTTAATTACGTGATATGGACGTCCAAACCATCTTTCCAAAAGCGCTCTGAATCGTTTTAACACTTGCTATATTAGGCAGATGTTTATACAAACATATTCCAATTCTAGTCGCATTTTGCGAGTAGCCATTTGGCAGTGGTCAGATTGAACCCGCACTTGAACAGGACACTTCGTTGGCTGACCATCGAATCCAGAAAGCTTCATACCCACGTTCTGCTTTGAAGTAATTGTTGTAGTTGACTCAGCAGGACTCTTCTGTTGGTTTTGCATCAAGTTTAATTGTTGTTTCATCGTGTTGGTCTGTTGTTGCATAGCAGCGAACTGTGCATTTGTGCAATCAGTTGTTCTATATAGATGGTGTTACTTCCGGTTATAACTTCCGGTCGACTTCAGTTATGAAACGGATGAGCTCTTACACCAGCAGAATGTTTCCCATTGTTGCTCGTTATGGGGCCATGGTTGTCGTCCTGGAACTTACCACCAACAGAACCATCTTGCCCATTACCATGTGCATCCCGATACTGACATTGGCTATCGATCCATTCTTCAGTTTTCTTCAAAATATGTCATTATCAAATGTCAGCATTTCCTCGAATATAATTTTTTCTTTCTCGAGTTCGAACTCCACCTGGATGATATTCTCCTCGTCTTTCAGGTGGCTTCCATTAGTTTGAGCTCGGCCTCTAACTTCTTTAGCACAATTCCCTTTTGAGAGCAAGCACTTCCCTGGGAATTTTCTGATTCAGAAAGCTCGTTCTTTTCTTCTTTCTCCATAAGCACCTTAGAGTTGAAATGATGAACTTCTATATTGGTTTGGAAAGGCTAATTTCTAGAAGCTTTTTAGACACTCCGCCAAAGTTCTTGAATCTTCTTCTTTGCCTGGACTTTCACTTCCTTCTCGCGAATGCTGGAAGTCGTCACCGATGACTTTACAGACGGTGCTCCCTTTGTCTCAGGCTCCTTTGATTGTGGTCCGTTCGAGGTGTTCTCGTTGAAGATGACTGAACAACGTTAAGAAGGTTCGCACGCTCAATGTAGTAAACGAATGAACAACCTATTCGTCTTTACACGTTGTTCTCTTTCTTTCGTTAGATTAATTTTTCCAAATTAATACAAAATAACTTTAGATTGCAACATTGAATATCATGCACTGTTTACCAAAGAACCGATCCGGTGGAAGAAGGACCAAATGTTCTCGTTTTAACTTCGATAGCTCATTTTATGCCAACGATTACAAAGACATTTCTCAACTGCTTGTTCCCATAGCCTTTCGCACCCGGCTCAGCCTTTTTCGCAATCTAAAACTCACAAACTCACACTATTAGCACAGTACTAATAGATAACCATAAACAATCATTTTGTGTTTAGAACAGTTAACACGCTAACAAAAAATGTCTGTTTTTTTCCAATTTTAAAGAGCTATTTCATTGTATTCTCACATTTTGTTTAATAAAAACAACACAATTTTCTACTATCTAACGAAAACTTTTAGTAGTAACTGGTGATTTTAGGAATGAGCATTTCCTGTTTTATGAACTATAATGGTATATCTATACATCATACACTGAGTAAGAAAAAACTTTCAGATGTAGCAAAAACAATTTCTTAGGTAAAATATCTCAACTTTGTCAAGAAAATTAGCCTTTCTTCACTGAGTGTTTTAGATGTAAATATGTTCAAGTGCTTTGGAACAGTATAACAGACAGAGGGACAGGAAAATATTTATAATTTCAATGATACAATTAGACTGTTTGGATTATAATTATATATTATTTGCCTTAAATGAACATTTCCAGAATTGTTTGAAAAGATAGCATTTATGCTATTTATATACTTAAATCTGTTTGTCATGTTCCGAGCAACATTCCAATATCAAAATTGCCTCTAGTTTTGCTGTATAGTTCGCACGTTAAGTTAGTATAGCTGATTAAATATCGGTTGCTTTGGCCTACTTAACTGTTTCCATTGTGAGTGCATAAAAAACCACAAAACATATACCGCAATGTGAAAAATCAAAGAAAATATAAGACCATATACAGAGGACCATGCAGGTAGCACTACAGGATCTCTAAAAGCCTTATATAGTATTTATAGACCATCACCATAGTAGAATATTATCAACAGCTAAAATTGATCTATTTTTCCCATTTATTAATAAATGTGGTCAATGTGTCGTACACATCAAACTGTGCAATGAAGTTTGATTCATAAAAGAACTTAAGAGTGAGCTTGTACTGGCCACCAATCATGTGTGGCGGAAATGCTGAAAAGTCGATTATAGCGTTGCGTACGTAGTAGAATCCCTAAAAAATATAGCAATTTAGATTTTTTCTTAACCTCGTTGAAACAACTCACAGCACAAAGATGGCAGGTGTATATGTTGGAATACTGCTTAAGTACGTTTGCCAGTCCAAAGTAGTTAAATTGTAATACTTCACACAAAGTGATATTCAAGGTAATGGGAAAGTAGCGATACTCGTTGCTCAAGAATCTGTAAACTTGAACGCTGATCTGTAAAAGAGTTTCAATCGTAGCAAAACTGTTAATTTTAAGATTTGAAAATTGTAGAGATGGAGTTTTTTTCATACTAAATATTATTTCCTAGAGATGTACATAACTGTTAAATGCAGGTTTCAATTTGTTAAAATTCGCTTTAAAATTCGAATAAAAAATTACCTTGACATTTGATATAAAATTGGTCAGTAAGTAAAACCTTGCGTTAATGACTCTCTGTGTTGTGTTATACCAAGCGACCTCTGCCGTAAAATTCTTGAAGTATTTGCGGTTGTAGCTCTTAATCTCTCCATGATCCAATTTTATATCATATTCGTTCTGATGGTACGGACGGATTTGCTAAAAATAACAACAGCTATTGAGACAACAAGGAAACGTTGCTATAATAAAATCATTTTGAGACTCCATTGATAGTCAACACACTTTATAAAACTACATTCGCGCTACAATTAACTGTATCATGCGACTATAACAAAATCTAATAAGCTACACAAATATGATTAAATATGTCATTTAAACTAAAGTTATTGATAAAATTGTTAAGCAACACTAAATAATATATGGATAAATTAAATAAGACTTCGAATAGTTATGTATTGCACTGGCGACCCTATTTAAATTGTGTCTTTTAAAATGCAAACTTTCAAATATTGATATGATAGCGCCTGAAACTCTTACAGGGTTGGGTTCGGTTATCTAGTTACTTTGCTCTGAAAAAGTGATTTTCAAATATTTTAAACTATTAATTCAAATCGAACGTCACTTCCAATGTCAACCAAATGTCAACAACAATTTTCAAATCTCAATGACAAATGCCCAATCCTTAAGATGGTACATTAAATAACATAGTAAGTTATTGTTTCTTAACTAATTTCACCTTTTAAAAAGCCTTTATTTGCTTTCTAGTTCGTATACTTTAATGAACCACCCACCTTGTATATTTTACTTCCACGATGTTTAAGACTGCAACCTATCCTTTAGCCACAATCAACCCCTCTAAGCAGCTCCCTGTGATGCAGCTTTTCCGAACAGACCACCAGTCTCAAGCTTCGTCCAACACTAAGAAAACGAAAATCGTTGGCAGCCACCAGCCAACAGAACAATCCCAGATATCCTCCTGTCTCTGCCACTACCTTCTGGAATGTACCCTTTCCCTTCACCGACGCCCTTCTGAACTCTCCACTCAACAACAAATAGATTGATGTAACCCCTTTCTATTTATGTTACTTGTCAAATGTATTCTTCTCAATAAAGCTGTTCCAATATAACTCTTCAATTATTCACTTGTAAATAACAATTCTTGCATCCATTAAGTTCTACCACATGCCAATTATCTTCTTTAGTTAATTCTTTACTTCTCTTACTTACTTCTTAACATTTCACTTTTTTATATACCACGTAGATTTAGCTATTACCCTTCCTAAATAAGCCAAGACATTGTCACAGTAAAAGAGGGTTAAATTCAATATTTTTAATTAGACCAAAACAATTTTCTTACATATTTTTTAATGTTATTATTTCTAATAATCGGAAACAAACTTCCTAACTACTACATTTTCATTCTTTATGCCTTCTAGTCTATATCCTTATTTGCTATCCACCTACTTTAATTCTAGAATTATTAGAATTATGCATTTGTCATTGCTTCTTCAACCGTATTTTAAATATTCTCTTTATTTTAAAACCACCTGTAACCTTTCAATAGCTATCATTCAATTACTAATTTGCTTTAACTCAGATTTATTCAGGAAACTTCTTAAGCATCATCGACTGTTATAATGGGTTGATATGGATTGTAATAACATCCCATTTTCTTTTACAAATTTTAGTTTTATCTACGAACATAGTATAGTCATATCATAACAGTAAATACCACGGCATTATAAAGATTATTATGCCGGCTTGATGGTGACAAATTTACAAGCCTGAGGGCCTCTGGTTCGAGGGTTTGGAAGTCGGCCGAGGGTATAAACATCGAGTACGGTGTGCATACAAAATTTTATATCTTACTAGTGTTCCTTAATAACCTAAATAATGGATTGGAAAACTTGTATTAGATGATCAACTATTGCTGTGAACGCATTGACTCATCAAGGTACGTGACTGGTCAGAAATCTGATGCTTGTCATTTCTAACCATTAACATACCATAGTAACTCAAATGTCCCGTCAGGGTATTATGTATCTCATAATATGAGTTGTATTCCAGTTATTAAAAAACAATAATGTACTAGTAAGACATAATAGTTATTTATGTATTATGGACATAACCAATAGATTACAGCACGAGGGAATGTTTAACGCTCGACGCGAAGCGGAGAGCTTCAAATTTTCCGAGAGCTATAATCGTGATTAGGCACGTGGTAGTTACCATGTTATTATTATAGTTTTCAAAATGGACTAAGATTCAGTATTTTGATTACATACTACTGCGTCGCCGTTGTGTTGGCGCTGTAAATTTTTGGTGTGCTGTGGCTACTATGCAGATTGTTGATGTTGCTATAGTACATTGTTGGTGCTTGTTATACTGCTTAGCAACTCTATAGGCAATAAGGCCAAAAAAGCAATTTTAAGCCCGCTATCGAGGGCCAATAAACAAGATTATGGTTCCAAAATAAAATAACAATTCTAATTCGACAAAAAGCATGCTACAGATTCGGTAAGTTTTATTGTTTTCATTTACTGCCGCGATCAAGAGTGTTTAAACTTTTTAGCCCGCTCGAGTCACTGTTACACTCAACGGATGTGTTCAGCGTAGTAAGTAAATTCCCTTATAATACAGGGTGTATTAAAACATGCGGCTAATAATTACACCACACAATTCTACATAGAAAAACAAGCAAAAAACTCGAATACAATTTTAGTGTTAACTCTTTGGTTAAGGAGTTATTAATGTTCAAACTTTGACATTTTTTTCGACTGAGGTTGAGAAATAGATTTAAATAGTATCAACAGCACATAATTCAACAATTAAAATAAGTAATCAAATATAAATTATAACATTTTGGTAATTAGTTAACGTATAATTTAATATTTAAGAATGCAAACTCTTTGCGATTTATAGTTTTGGAAGACGTTGCAACTATACATTATAAGGTGGGTTTATTTTTAAAATGTAACAATAAAAAATTCATAACTGGATGTATTAATGTCATTTTTGACACTTGTAAAAGTCGCTTTTTTTCGTAAAACCTGCTTCACTCATTATTTATTAGTTATTCTCTGTCATTATTGTTCTAACTTACTTTGTTCCTTGTTTGATTATTTAGTTTTGTGTTTTTGGTTTTGGGAAAAAATATGGAAAGAAGTGCCGACCTATATGTCCTAGACTCTTTCTTTTTGAAGCTCGTGTTTATCAAGTTGAAATTGAAACAGAAGAACAGCTTATTGAACGGATAAATAATGCAGTTAGAGAAATAAACAATCGTAACATGCTGCAAAATAATAATAATAATAATAATAATATGCCGTTACTCAACCAAACGTTCTTACTCGGTGTACCAAATGCGTAGAAGTTGCAGGTGTCAATTATTTCAATAATTTTAGAGGATATCCATGAAAAACATGAACACATACTTGAATGCACCTATAACTGGGAATATTTCTTCAAGCTCATTATATTACGCTAATGTATTAACCGGAAATCCCACAAACGCTAACACCAATTCAGACAGCTCAGATCACTTTACTTTTAAAATTGTCAACAATATCCTAGAAATGCTAACACCATAATTATGTGGATTAAATAGGAAATTTCATAATGTCAATAATTCCGATGCTTTTCAATGGAAACAAATAATCATAACCTAATACCCAAGTTAACACTGGCAAACTGTAATTCTGATGGGATACAAGACAGCAGTAAAGATTTATATCATTCATTTCAAGGTACAATATAGATATTACATGCGTTACCGAAACGCATTCAATAGACAATACCTAGACAAATAATTTTTAGGAAACACTGGGAAGCAACAATAGCATCGAGGAGCAGCAATAATTGCAAAATATAACCCACTAATAGCACCAATGGACCTAAATAATATCAATTACATAGAAAAAACTAACTTCGCGAATAACAACTCATTATTATTGTTTTTTGGACAAAAATCACCAAACATCTCCAATGCGAAGACCTGTAACACCCCATTTCATATGCGTTACTTTGGTTTTCCCCTCCTTGATGCAGCCGCATCTCTATTTTTATTTACCGCGTGCTCCTTTCGTACGATGCGAAGCGTAGGAATTTTGGTTTTTTTCCGAAGAGCTCTCGACCTCCGATACCTGTTGCGGTCTCCTGATGCCAGCTCTCGTCGAAGGCAGCTGGGCTGCAGAAAAAAATGAATTGACGAACGATCAGCGGCGTCCCTTCATGCACAATCTGGACGATTTCCAGCCATTGCGAGATTTTCCTTTTAGTTTTTTTTTGCTTTTTTTTTTAATATAGAATTTATTGCCAGATCAGGAAGACGCGTGCTATACATGGCATTGTTAATTATTAATATAATCGTAATACATGAGTTTAATGAGGTCGGCGTCTGAGGCCTCTCTGTCACTAAGGTCCTATTCTATATCATACTTTACATAAACAGCACTATTAATTATGTTCAGGTTCAGAGTCACTGGAAGTAGAGTCACTTAGTGATGGTTGTAGGAGATCGCTCGGAAGTTTTCTCTTCAGCCTCGTGTGAATGGAGCGTTGGCCAATGGTATAGTGAACCGCACCGCTGCACAGATGTAGGTTGTGGTAAAAATGTTTCGAGGAGTTGAGTATATAATTTTCCATCAATGGGACGCCTGGTTCACGATAAATTTGCTTATTTCTAACAAACTATGGAGCGTTTACGATTATGCGTAGGATCTTATTTTGAATTGTTTGCAATTTCTTAATGTTGGTTTTTGATGTTGCTCCCCAAACATTGCAACCGTATGTAATTATTGGTCTTAGTATCGCAGTGTATAGTAGTTTCCCGCACTGTGTTTTTAAGTAAGATTTTTTATTAATTAGAGGGTATAACATACCTAACCTAGCATAGCATTCTGTAAGTTTCTTATTAATGTGGTAACTCCACGTAAGTTTCCGGTCCATGTAAACTCCTAGATATCTTATTGCTTTATCCTTTGGATTCCATATAATTTCTCGATCATTAATTACTATATTTGGTGGATCAATAGGTCGTCGCAGAGTAAAGATCTTCGTCTCGCACTTGTCTGGATTAATGTTCGTGCACCATTTTGTAAACCATTTAATTATCTTATCAACGCTTTCTTGCAGTTTGTTTGACTATGTTTATGTCACAGTCTTGAGAAATAATAGCCGTGTCATCAGCATACATAGCTATTTCTGAGTCCTTAGGTTCCGGAATGTCAAACATAAAGATATTATATAATATTGGTCCTAATATGGATCCTTGTGGTACTCCTGCATGTATGTCTGTAGCTGTGGAAAGCGTCGTACCAATTCGCACTCTGAATGTTCTGTTGATTAGAAATGATGAAATTAATTTTTGAAGATATGAAGGTAGCTTCATTTGCATGATTTTGAATCGTAACCCATCTATCCAGACACGATCAAACGCTTGTGCGACGTCTAGGAAGGCAATTGCAGTATGTTGTTTGTTTTCAAATCCACGTTCAATTGCTTCAGTAATTCGAAGAAGTTGGTGAGTTGTGGAGTGCCCACTTTTAAAACCAAATTGAAAAGGTGGGAGTAAGTTTTTTTCCTTAAGGTGATTAACGAGTCGAGTTTGGATTATCCGTTCTAACAGTTTAGATAATGTTGACAGAAGGCTTATCGGTCGGTAGCCTGACGGGGAGTCGAGAGTTTTTCCTGGTTTGTGAAACACTAGTATTACCGCCTCTTTCCACATGTCAGGGAAATAGCCCAGGCGCATACATGCATTAAATGTTGTTGCAAGCAATGCTATAGCTTTAGTTGGTAAATTTTTATTTGCTATATTTGGTATCATGTCTGAGCCTGGTGACTTTTTAACTTTAAGTCTTTTAATACTCTGTTGGACCTCATGCGGTGATGTGGGTTTGAATATTTTTGAATTTTCGGAATCCTTATTTTGGATGGTTGACTCAACGTGCTGCATAAATTCTTCGTTTTCTTCGTTTATTACTGTTGTAAACGTCTGTTTCAGGTGGTTCGCAAAAACTGCACATTTATCCGAATCTTCATAGTATACTTGATTATTTATTCGCAGTGGAGGGATAATAGTTGGTTGTCTGAGGATTCTTTTTGTCGCAGTCCAAAGATTTGGATCATTAGGGGATATATCGCATAAGTATGACTGATAAGTTTCTATCTGAAATTTGTCTAGTTCTTGTTTGACTCGCCTCATTAGTTCATTTAGTGTAATTTTTGCATTTGGATCCCTTGTTCTCTGCCACCGTCGTCTAACTCGGTTTTTTTCTCTTATTAGATTTAATATATACATTGGCGGGTGTAAATAGTTCGGGCGTTTTTGCGGCTGAGTGGTGATTGTAGATCTGTTAACTGATTCTTTAATACTATCAGTAAGTATACCCAGTATGTTGTCTATTTCTTGTTTTGAGTTAAGCGCTATCGGGCATGTTATTAATCTGTTAATGTTTTCTTTATATATATCCCAGTCAATTGGTCCATTGATGAGCCTCGGAAGTTTCGGAATTATTTTCGGGTAGTTATTAAATGTCATGACAATTGGCAGATGATCAGAGTCAAGCTCTGTTAGCACTACCTGATGTATTGGTTTGTTAAAATTTTTATGTAGTACAATATCCAATATATCAGGTTGATGATCTGTTCTATATGGATATCGCGTTGGCTCGGATGGTGCCATAATATGTACGTTGTGTGCAGTCGAAAGGTTATGCAGTTTTATTCCATTGGGATTAGCCACTCTGCATCCCCAAATAGTATGTTTGCAGTTTAGGTCTCCTATGAGCAGAGTTGGTAGTTGTTCTTCAAAAACTGCCATGATGTCTGTTGGGATTAATGGTTTGTTTGGAGGTTTGTATGCACATACAATTTTAAGGGTACTGTTGTCTAACATTCTGAGCTTAATTGCAATGGCTTCGAGGATTATCAGTTGCTCTATGTCAATCGGATATGTCATTAAGGTGCGTCTAATGAATATCTCAACTCCTCCTGCACCATAGGAGTTATTCCTGTCGTTACGGTATATATTATATTTGGGTATTCTGAATTTTTCATTTTCTATCAGGTGAGTTTCAGTAACGCAGGCGATGTCAATATTATGTCTATCCAAAAAGGCTATAAATAATGATCTTTGGTTTTTTAGACCGTTCGCATTCCAATTTGTTATTGTTAAATTAGTGATTAGTTTCTGATTATTTGCCATTGATGAATAACATTGGGATTGCTGACATGAAGAAGTCTTTTATTGTGGCTATGTGTGGAGTAATTAAATCTAAGATTATTTGTAGTATTTGCTGTATGAACGGATTTGATGATTGTTCCGTAGATTGAGGATTTGAGTTGTTATCAATAGTTTTTGGAGTTTTTAAGAGCATTTAGGTATGTATTGTTGGATGTGATATTGCCTATACTGGAGCCGTTTGGTCTTTCTGGGTGAATTTTTGGATTATTCAAGTTGTTAGGAGTTCTTCGTGTGAAAGCTGTATTTTTGGATTGACTAATTTGTTTATAGTAGCTACAACCTTTATAATTAGCTGTGTGTTCGGCTCCACAGTTCACACATTTAGGTTTTTCTTCTTTAGTTTTAGTGCATTGGGAATGGATTTTGTTATTAAATATAGGTGTGATTATTTTGTAAGAAGTAACTTAACATTTATCATTCCAACCGATGACTGTATAATGAATGGGAACTGTAACGGACGGAGTAGTATAACTACTTCACCGATAAATCAAAGTGTATGTGATGACAGTACCATTATCTCAAAACCTTTTATTAAAAATTCAAACTTTTCGGGGAGTTTGTATCCTGATTTAACCAGTGCACCGGAGGCTGAAGAAGTTTCCTCAAATTTGTGCAGTAGTTTTTTATAGGTCCTAATCCAACGAATAAATTTAATTTTCGGGAAAAACACACTAGGCAACAAAATGTAAATAACAAAAACATTATCCGCTTAAATATTGCTAGTAGTCTATCAAGTTCGAACGAATTTACATTTACAGTTAATCATCAAAATATGCAGAGTATTAGGAATAAATTTGAACAAGTTGAAATGATGTTATTAACTCAGGATGTAGATGTGATGTGTGTGTCGGAAAGTTTTTTAAAAGATGATGAAACTCAGTTCTCTGCTATACCTGGATACAGTCTTACTAGCTATTTTTGTAGAACAAATTATAAATGTGGCGGAATTTTAATTTATGCTAAATCCAAGTACTCTGCTAACAATTACAGTAAATTTTATAATATGAGAGAAGAAAAAGTTTTTGAATTTGCCTCTGTTAAAATTAAACTCTTCAAAGTAAACCTACTTATTGTGTGTGTATATAAATCTCCTGACAGCGATACTATTATCTTTCTTAGGAAATTAGAAGAATATTTAAACGCGATCTGCAAACATAAAAAGGATAAAATTGTCATATGTGGTGATTTCAACATTGATAATTTATTAATTCAAAAAATCGAAGTGCATTATTAGATTTAATGAATTCTTTTGGATTAAGATCTGTTTTCCAGGAAGAAACTCGAATAACTAGAAACAGCAGATCGGGAATAGATTACATTTTCATAAATTTTAATAATCTTTCCGAAAAAGAGTAATTTTTAATGGACTTTCCGACCACTCTGCTCAGAAAATCTGTTTTCCGATAAATGTTGTACAGCAAATTCCGTTATTTGTAAGGGTGTCTGTTTTTCGCAAAGAAATACAGAAAATTTTCTTATGCTTCTTGAAAAAGAAGATTGGCAACAATTGTACGAGTTAAGGGATATTAATTCAAAATTTTCACATTTCTTAAACATTATTACTTATAACTTTAATATATCTTTTACGACCTCTTTAAAAAGATATAAAACACCTTCTAAACCATGGGTTACAAAAGGGTTGAAAATTTCTGCTGCTGCAAATTTAAAAAAATTATTTAAACTTAAAAACATTGGTTTAATTACCACAGAATTTTATAACAATTTATAAAAAACTTACAGAAGGGTTTTAAGCTTTGCGAAAAAGGAAACACTTTTGCTGAAAAAATTAAAAAATCCTCTAACAAAACTAAAACTACTTGGAAATTATAAATGAAAATTTAGGTCGTAACATCCGCCAAAAATCTGAAATTAGCATTAAGGTAAATAATCTTGATATTAGGGAACCGTTCCATATAGCCGAGGAGTTTAATAAATATTTTATTAG
Organism: Agriotes lineatus; assembly: GCA_940337035.1. Taxonomy (NCBI): domain Eukaryota; kingdom Metazoa; phylum Arthropoda; class Insecta; order Coleoptera; family Elateridae; genus Agriotes; species Agriotes lineatus. The sequence continues at coordinate 13,652 of CALNHX010013534.1, forward strand.
TATACCCGGCGAAGCTGAAATCAGAATTAGATCTAAACAGCGATCCCAAAATCTTTTGTAGCAAATAAATCGTACTTAAACAAAACGCTGTTTTGCACGACGTAGATGAGAGTGAACTAATCTCAACTATTACATCACTAAACTCAAAAGCAACTTGTGGTATTGATGGTATTTCTACAGCTCTGATTAAGAAATGTGCAATGCTTATAAAAAACTCCTTTATGCCATTTAATTAATGAATGTTTTAAGCAAGATAGTTTTCCAGATGTACTAAAAACTGCAAATGTCATTCCACTTTATAAGAAGGGAGATCCGGGTGATTTGTCCAATTATCGGCCGATAGCATTGTTATCTTCGTTCTCTAAAATAATTGAAAAAATAATAGCATCTCGTATATTACATTTTTTGCAAAAACATCGTGTACTTTCCAAAAATCAACATGGCTTTAGAGAAGAGCACTCTACTAAGACTTGCCCTTATAAGTTTATTAGAAAACATCTATGATAATCTAGACAGTGGCAGGCGGGTAATGGCAGTTTTTGTGGATCTCTCTAAAGCCTTTGATTGCGTAAATCATAATATCCTTTTAGATAAGAGCAAACATTTTGGCCTGCGTGGTAAAATAAATAATTTATTAAAATCTTATTTGTCGAATAGGGAACAATTAGTTACTTTTTCTGGGGTAAAATCTGGAAAACTTGCCCTTAAAGTAGGGGTTCCGCAGGGAAGCGTTTCTCGGTCCACTACTATTTCTTCTATATATTAATGATATCGATTCCGCTTCACCTGTAAATTTACCTGTTTTGCTGATGACATAACATTATTAATATCGGAAAATTCTGATGAAAATCTTGTAGATAGAGCTAACTTTGAACTTAGAAATTTATTAAACTTCCTAAAAATTAATGAGCTAACGGTCAATCTAGATAAAACTATGATGATGCAATTTTCACAAAAAAATTCAAATCTAATCATGATGTTACATTAGAAGTATCGAATAAAACGATTACAAATGTTAAAGTTTTTAAATTATTGGGCATTAATCTGGATTTCTCTTTAAATGGAATGATCATATAAATGCTATCTGTAAAAAATTATCAAGTACTTGCTTTGCTCTTAATAGAATTACTCATTTTGGTGATATCGAGACTTGCAGAACTTTTTATTATTCAAACTTTGAGTCAGTTCTTAGATACGGTATAATTTTTTGGGTAATGCTAGCAATCTAAATCGGGTGTTTGTTATACAAAAGAGAGCCATTCGCAATATATTTAATTTACAGAGACGGGATTCATGCAAAACCAGTTTCATCAATCAGGGTATCTTAACTCTTATTAGTATCTACATACTAGAAATTTTACTGTATGTTAAGTCGAATATTAGTAAATTCAAATTTTTAACGAGCACCGTCAATATAGCACTCGTTACGGTAGTCTTAACTTAGAGCATCATAATCATCGCCTTCAATTATATAAATCCAGTCCTTGGTATATGGGTACGGTACTCTATAATATACTACCTGTTAGTCTTAAAACATGTAGTAGCAAGACATTTAAAAAAGATTTAACTTTAATTCTCAAAACAACGCCTTTTATACGCTAGAATGAGTTTTAACATTTAAATTTTAAACTAAATTGAAGTGAAATAAACGTAATGTAGTTTTCGTATTTAGCCTGTGATAAATTTAGGTAGTTGTACATTGTTTTAATTTTAATTGTAAGCATTTTATATATACGTTTTTTTTTTTTTAATTTGTTAACTTATGTAATTCTACGTCGTCTTAACTATTACATTACAATTTTAAGTAAGCTTTTTTGTGACTTGTCCTATATCATTGTATGATCGAGAGGACCAATAAATTTATTATTATTATTATTATTATTAATAGTGATGATTGCCCGCGCATTTGACACAGCGAGGCTGTAGAAAACAATAATTTTTAGTGTGCGCATAGCGCTGACATTTTGTGCACTGGGGTAT
>CALNHX010013535.1:0-15622 GCA_940337035.1 Agriotes lineatus
TGTTTTAAAAAAGGAGACCAAACGATATGTAACAACTATAGGGGAATATCGCTGCTCTGTGTAGCATATAAAATTTATATGACAATTATAGTAAAGAAGCTAAGGGATGCAATTGAACCTACATTAAATGAGAACCAGGCAGGCTTTAGACCTGGAAAAGGCACCCAAGACTGGATATTTTGTTTCAAGCGGATTACAGAAAACGTAATAAATTATAATGGAAAACTATATACATGTGCTATCGACCTGGAAAAAGCCTTCGACAGCCTACCGAGGGAACTAATTTGGAGAACTCTAAGAGCAAGAAAGTTAAACAGACACCTGCTGGAAGTAATCCAAAGCCTATATAAAGAAACTAAGAACAGCATAAGAATTGGACAGACAGCGACACAAGAATTCATAAGCCACAAAGGTGTGAGACAAGGAGGAACCCTAAGCCTTTTACTCTTTATAGCGGCGATGGATGAAATATCCAAATCAGTAAATAACAGAGCGAGTAAAAGACCAAAGAGAGCAACATTAGGAATTAGAAACCTAGAACATGTCAGAGTAAGTGAGTTTATGTTTGCAGATGATCTAATACTAATGGCAAACACAAAAGAAGATCTCCAAAATAGTACCGATGCATGGAATGAAGAGCTGAAAGCAGCTGGCATGCAAATCAACATTAAAAAAACTGAAACGATGCTGATAGCAAGAGAACAAGAAAAAATCGAGCTGAAGATAGAAAATGAAAACATCAAACAAACTACAAAACTGAAATACCTCGGAGTCGCACTCGATTCTAAAGGCAAACTAGATCCAGAGCTGAATAACAGACTAGGAGTAGCAGCGGGGATATACAGAACTTTGGAGAAAGCGGTTATAGGAAAAAGGGAGGTATCTAAAGAGACAAAGGTGAGAATATATAAATCAGTATATATCCCAACTATTATCTACGGAAGCCAGGCATGGACCCTCACTAAAAGGCAAAAAAAGCAGAATACAAGCGGGCGAAATGCGCTATTTAAGAAGAATATGTGGAATAACAAGAAAGGACAAGATAAGAAATAATGAAATAAGAGACAGCCTAAAAGTACAACCCCTTATAAACACCATACAAAGAAGACAGCTACACTGGTTTGGCCACCTATGTAGAATGGAAGATAACAACATAGTGAAAAGAATATGGGAAATGGGTACAGACAAGAAACGGAAGAGGGGCAGACCAGCTACAACATGGAATGAACAAATAACAAAGACACTAGAAGATAGAGGAACCACCTGGGAAAAAGCGAAGAAGCAAGCAACGAACAGAGCAGAATGGAAAACATTTTGCAACCTCGACACCTCCAGGTACAAGAGGACGGATTAAGTAAGTAAGTACATCTCGTACCCGGTAACTTAGTTCTCGAGCGAGCTGAATTTGTCTCCTAGATTACAGGCTGCTGAAAACGAGTGCAGCAATCGAAATGCAGCTAGAAAAATGAAAGATATTTTAATTACTTTATTTATTATAATACACTTATAAGAACTATATACAGTATGACCTCGGCTTGAGTTTACAAGACGGAATTAAATTTTATTTTTAGTTTTACATAAAAATTTTACAGGAATTATAATTCCTGCTTGGTTTGCAGAGAATTTTAAGAAAATTTTCAGTTTTTTAAAAACAAGTCGGCTTTGACAGTTAAGCAATAACTATTTACTTTTCCGGTAACCTACCCTTTTTGTTAATGATACGGAAAAATATTACTAAGAAAAGTTGTCCAGAATAAGAAATTATGGCCCTATACAAAATATAAGGAAGATACTTAGATTAAACCGTTATTTTTAATAAACACAATTTATGTTGTTCTTATAAGTTCATTATAATAAATAATTTAATTAAAATATCTTTCATTTTTTAACTTTATTCCGATCGCTGCACTCGTTTTTCAACACCCTGTAATCTAGGGGACAAATTGAGCTCGGTCGGGAACGAAGTTTCCGAGTACGAGATATGGGAAGACGAAATATCCCGGGAACGAAATGTGGGGTACGAAATGTGAGGAACAAAATGTGGGGAACGAACTTTCCGTATCCCAATTGAATAGAAGTTGTTAAATTTTTTATTATGTTTTAACATTTATGACAAAATGCCTACGTAACTGGAAGTTTGCGTGTCTCTTTCTTTTCCAAATAGTTTCTTTTTTTTATTCACGCCATCGCACATCTGTTATATTTAATTACTAGCTGTAGCTCGCGGCGTATGCCGCATTTAAAATGTAGGCGGAGTTTAATAACTCTTGTTGCAAGTTTTAAAAGCACGCTAGAGAGATGGGCAGTAAGAAAAACTTCACAAAAATGTATTTTAAAATGAAAGTTTCTCGCGTTCGGGTGAGATGCGGGCAGATGTTCCTGCCACGAATGTCGCCAGAACTTTCAACGGGCGCCAAACTCGGAATATCATTTGTAAGGGTGTGTTTAAACGGAGCGAGTGGACGACCGTGGGTCCCATTCAATAAGGCAGGAATGAATCTTCGTTATTAAATTAATGTACTTGTGTTCGTAGTTTTAAAAAACACAACGAATAAGCATAATATGTGGTTGTTTTTTGCGACATTCCTATTAAAAGTAATAGGAAGTTTACTTACTAAATGAAAATAGTAAACCGTTGAATGAAGCCTTGATACTTTGACGGTGTAACAGGGTATGTAGTGTTGTGCATTATTATAGAGGTAGGACAGGTCCATCACTATTTAAAAAACCCAATGCCTATTTTTGTTCTACTTCGTGTACATGTTCTAAAAGACCGATTTGCACGATTATTTTTTTATACTGACGTTTCGATCCTCTAGTTTTGCCAATACTAGTTTTTTTTAGAATCTTAAAACCATCAATTTTAAATATTTATTTGTATACAACCAAGAATGTCAATCCACTTGCAGCACCACCATAGCTCGCTGCGCGTCAACTTTTGAGATTACTCTCACTGATAGTTTTCATCATTTAGTGTTTAATATTTCTTCTGTAACTTTTTTATTTGTAATCGAATTTGTAAAATGCAAACATCATTTTAATTATATACAATGAGGCCACCTATGTGGTGGGCTAAAAGCTAGTTTATTACAACACCATATTTTTAAGTCCCGAGTGGTGTAGCTTGAACAAGCGTCCACGTTCGATCAGCAGAGTTAAGCAACGCTGTCTCTGGTCAGAACTTGGATGGGTGTTCCACGGCTGCATCTCTCGGCGCCTCGTGGTACGGCTATCACGGAAAAAAGTTGGCTGAGTGCAAATTAAATAAATAAATAAATAAAAGTTGCCATTAGTTGACATTTTTCAGTGTCAATGTGTCATTATTTATCCCACGTCCGGCGGAAGAAATTTAGTAACGCGTATGCCGGAAATTGGTCAACTTTTTACTTTAGCTACTTTTTTCAGTTGTATTACATGCTTAAAGAAATCATTGCTAGGTCAATTTTGAACCAGATGCTGCCTCTGAGGGAGTAAAATCAAAAAGTTACTATAAAATACAAAATTAACTATAAAATAAGAATAGGTAAATGATTGCAAACTGACACAGATTATGAAAATTGTGTTATAAAAAAGCATGTACATAACTCGTGACTCGCAGTGATTTTTTTCACTTCTGGGCTTTATAGCACTAGTTAACGCTCATGCTCCAAATGGACCATGAAAAGCACCTCTTTAGCCATATGTTACACAAAATACTATTCTTACATATAACACTTCATGTGCAGATAAATAATTCTCTGCATTAATTTTTATCCACAAATACAGGAACAGTAGGGTTTATCTCATATACAGCGATGGAGAATTTTAAGTTTAGCAAATCAAGCAAAATAACCTAGATATTAACTATTTATTAATTAAAACTTATTATTTAATACATTGCATGAACAATGAAACAATCGATACACAGGTGTCTGAATTAATTCTGGTCAATAAAATTAATATCAGGGCAGAACTACCTCGATTTAATGTTAAGTCTAAGAAATTAACAATTAACAACAGTAGCATTTATAAATACTGAATTATGTATTTATCAGGCATTGTCAACTTAAAAAGACCTCTCCAATGTGCTCTTAAGCTATGGATATCTAATGATCTCCAAGTTGTTTTGTATTCAAACAGGGCAATTATCAGACTTTTCTCCTGCATGAGTCTTCATATGTCTAACTAAAGCACAGTTTTGTGTTGCTTTGTATTCACACATGCAGCAACTATAAGGTCTTTCTCCTGTATGAGTCCTCATATGTGTAACTAAATAACTTTTTACAGTTGCTTTGTATTCACAAACAGCGCAACTATAAGGCTTTTCTCCTGCATGAGTCTTCATATGTCTAACTAAAGCACAGTTTTGTGTTGCTTTGTATTCACACATGCAGCAACTATAAGGTCTTTCTCCTGTATGAGTCCTCATATGTGTAACTAAATAACTTTTTACAGTTGCTTTGTATTCACAAACAGCGCAATTATAAGGCGTTTCTCCTGTGTGTGTTCTCATATGTTTAACTAAACTACTTTTTCGTACTGCTTTGTATTCACACGTGTAGCAACTATAAGGTTTCTCTCCTGTATGTGTCTTCATATGTTTAACTAAAGCATTTTTTCCTGTTGCTTTGTATTCACAAATAGAGCAACTATAAGGCGTTTCTCCTGTATGTGTCCTCATATGTATAACTATATGATCTTTTCGTGTTGATTTGTATGGACAAACAGAGCAACTATAAGGTGTTTCTCCTGTATGTGTCATCATATGCAGAACTAAATGAGTGCTACGTGTTGCTTTGTATTCGCAAACAGAGCAACTGTAAGGTTTTTCTCCTGTATGAGTCCTCATATGCTCATCTAAATTATTTTTCTGTTTTGCTTTGAATTCACAAACAGAGCAATTATAAGGTGTTTCTCCTGTATGGGTCCTCATATGTTTAACTAATGTATGTTGTGCAGTTGTTTTGTATTCACAAACAGAGCAACTATAAGGTGTTTCTCCTGTATGTGTCCTCACATGTCGAACTAAAGAACTTCTATATGTTGTTTTATATTCACAAATGGAGCAACTGTAAGGTTTCTCTCCTGTATGAGTCCTCATATGCGTAACTACATCGTGTTTTCGTGTTGCTTTGTATTCACACACAGCACAACTATATGGTTTTTCTCCTGTATGTGTCTTGATATGTGTAACTAAATTATTTTTCCATCTAGTCTTATATCCACAAACAGAGCAACTATTAGATTTTTCCTCTGTACAAGTTCTCCACACATGTGTAAGTAAATTAGTACTTTTAATGCTTTCTTCTTTGATATATAACTTTTCATTGTTATTCAAGTTGTGCAATATGTAGGGTGGAGTTCCTGTAGAACTACAAGCTTTATTATTAATTGCTTCTTGTTTGATGTCCATTATATTTGTTTAAATATCCGAGTTCCTTTTAATGACAGGTGATAGGTAGTTTAAATATCTTCACACCTACAACAAAAGGAGATTGTTATTAACTTATGATAAATTTAGCAATATGGCATTGAGCATCAACAGTAACTTTTTATTTTATTATAAGTAAAGTTTAGCATTTTTTAATGTTTTGTTAGTTTGCAACTGTTTATAAAAGACCCGAAATGGCAAACCAATCAAAATTAATCGTAATGGTTGCATCCATTTTTATATATAAACTTGTGCCTAGTTTTGACATTTAATTCTAAGGAAAATTCATAAATGCTGCAGCTTGTGCATGTGCATGGAAAACTACATACTTACCTATATAAATTACTACTAAAGAGGACCTTGTAAAAAGGTAAGGTATTTTAAGTAGAGCAAGTGGGGGGGTTTCGGTTATAAAAATGTTTGGATATATTGTAATGATGCCCTTAACTAATAAGGCTTTAGTAAATAAATATATATAATAAATAGGGCAAATCACCACAATTTATAAATTAAATAGTTTTAATCAAGAATTTTGTGTCAGATATCAGGGCTCATTAAAATGATGTAATTATTTTCTACATAAATGGTGGCTCTTATGTATTTTATTCATTTGCAATTACTTAGGGCATAGCTCCGGTGTAGCATAAGAAAAACTCTAGTCTCAGGGGGTAAGTTCAATAAAAAAAACTTTGTATTACTGTTGTATTTGTAGGTTGTAGAAATAAATACACTCGTAGCTTATTACAAACTTTATTTGAGATTTCAGGTTATGATCGAGAGTGCTCTCTGAAGTTAGTCACCTCCCTGTTCTCTTATCCTGTTGCCAATCTCCACCTTACAATGTAACTGTATAATATTCTAAGTAACTAAAACTAACGCATAACAATTACAAATACTTTGGTGTATGACAAATTAACCAGTGTAGTATGGCAAACGCTCGAATTCGTTCTGACAGCTCTTTAACCTAAAATTGACTGTAAACACAAATGATCTGCAGGTACAAGAAATTAGCGTAATATGAATTTAAAAACACCAAAAATGGCGAGAATACATCAGGGAAATACTGCGAATTATGTGATATAGCTTCCAGCTAACCTAGTTTTGTTTCAGATGACGTAAACCGACGCTCTAATCTGATTTTGTTTAATTTCCGCAAAAACTAGCAAATTCGGCTCCAATTCACAAATTTAAGGGACGCTACCTCGATTATTCGAATCTGGATGGATCTGGGCAGCTGGAATCACGTTCAACCCCTCGGGCAATGTCCATGAAAAGACCCATGGTTTATGGGCCTTCGGCAAGTTCTTCCCTGTAAAATCCTACCTTAAACGGTGAGCTTCGTACGCTGGATACATTTTCTAGTGACGCCAGGGCAATTACACACTTGGCGACAGCTTTCTCCTTCAAGTTTCTACACCCAGGCACTCCTGAAGGTCTTCCCCACACGTAGTAAAATGGTTCTGGCTGGCCGATGTCTCGAACTGTCCGAAATCTTGTCTGAATTTGGCCTCGCTGTAGGACGCACCTGGTGAAATCTTGCTGGGGTAATCCTTCTTCACTGGGAACTCCTATCACTATGAAAATTAGCCACAAAGATGGCCTGCACACTGGTGAATACTAGCAACACGTTTTAGCTGGCACAAATAACTTTTTTATTTAAAAAGTTTACATTAATCTGTGAGCTCAACTGGCACACAGCACAAAATTTTCAAGCTTCTTTGGATCTCTCTTAAAACAATTGACAATCTCGTTACCTAGCGATTACGATTTAATTTGTTTTTATGAAAATAAGGTTCGACAAAGTTTTTACTTATGAGCTATAGTTTTGATATCCTGTTTTTGCTTAAATACTAAACTGCCTTTTCTTGGGAATTGTCACTAAACGTTGCTCTGCTTTTCATCGCTTAGTTTAAATGCACCGATTGACATGAGTTTATTTAGCACTGCACTAATTGTCTGTGTCCTTTCGATAGGTTGCCTTTTTCATTGCTCTTTGCAATAATTGCTTTGCTCCCACTGTACCTTTACCCGTCAGCTACCTTGCCGTTTGTTGGCTTACAAACTTTTACTACTCATAACGCTCATGTAGTTTCCGTACTTCACAAATCATCTTTGTATTATTTCAAATTCACATTACTGTTTGACGTTACTCAACTCAAATCTGTTAGCTACAAATTAAGCTGCATTTGCCATTACGAACATATATTATGACTGAAACTCTGAACGTAACCCTTTCGAATTCTGCCTTATCTAACGCTAACCTTTCTCACTCCAATTATAATTACTGCTAGTCATTTCAAGTGCATTTATTAGTGTAAAAGTACTAACTTTCTTGCAATAAATAAAATATTTAATTCTGTGCTCATTTTAAAATTATTCATTTTCGTGTTAATTAGGCAATTAGAATTGCTGTGGGCAGTAAACCATTACAATACGATGACCTATTGTTGCCTATAAAAGTAACCAAGTGTTGCATTACTATTTTTGATTTTTATTTTTAAATATTGAGGGAATATTTATGTGCTAAATTCAATAACGTATTTGGTTAGCTGCAGTTTTCTTTCCTTTAGATAATCATTTGAGCGTGGCACCTATTAATGCTCAATAATTTACGCATGATTTTTATGTATTGTGTCATCATATCTTGTCTAATCAGCATGGCATAACTTAATCCACCTACCTACCACGTTTAAAATTGTTTGGCAATTTTATGTAATACAAATTTCTAATTGTAATTGTTGGTGGGTTGTCGAAAGTTGGCAGGAGTAAAACGCTCATTCCACAACTGGGAGTAGAAATCAGATTCTAAGTTACAAATGAACAATATGACAGCATAATTTTGATTTAAAGTAATGCTTTAATTACGAAAATACTTGTTTCTTGTTGTTCTGATCCCGGTCGTGGAAAAATAATATACACACAACAGGGCAGAACACCATTATTCCCTCTGTGTATTTGTAGTCCTCGGACTTCGCCCTAGGGTTTCAAACTAACACCTTGGGCAAAATTACGCTTTTCCCTCCCTTATAATGCATTATTTTTTAACATGGCCTTAGTGACACTAAAAAACGCGAGTGTTTGATACTTTTCGTAACTGGTCAAAATCATATTGGTTTGACCTAACATTTCAGGCGGTGGCACCATTTCGCCTGAAAATTACATCAAGTCGCCATTAAATGTATTAAATTCTCAGTAGTAAGATCCCAAGACATTGTCAAATTGCCAATTGCTGCGCTCGCTCAGGCAATTTTCAAAAACTTATAACAGGCAATGCAACATGGTTGAGGGATCTTTTGGTCGACTATTCCCCAAATACAATTTCAACACCAGAAACTAATGAACGATTTGCTTAATGTTAAACATTTTTCTTCCACACATATCTACGCTTTGAATATGTAGCTTTCAATTAACTAAGGCGCATTTAACTTTCATATTGACTACATTCTCAAAATAAGTGGTAGGGGTCCAGGGGAGTTAGCAAAATAGCTCAATTCAAATGGCCAGCATTGTGTCCAGTCGGCATTGGGTCCTATTCCCAAAATCATCCATTCGAATCGCAAATACTCAAATTGGTTTTTCGGTAAGAGAACTACGGATTTAAACCTTGCTCCCTCAACAAACCAGACATTAAAACATTTTTTAAAAATCTGAATTTTTGACATTTCGTAGCATTAGCATTAAACTCCCGTGACTTCACATGAGGGAGTTTTAGCACAGGGAGCGTACATTTTTGGAATGCTCATAGGGAGGATCTTCCATTGTAAAAATTTCAGTGCAATCGGGCATAGTCACTATACATTTTTCCAAAATCAGTTAACGTGATTTTATGAAATATAGTTTACTTGATAGTTCTGACATCAAAAAGCATATAAAACTGCAGCAATATCTGTAGAATACGTCAATATGCACTTTGTATACAAATAATGTTGAGCTGATATGAGTGCTGGTACCGAGTTCCTTATTGACAAATATTTCTGGCTCTGGCAGGAAAATTCATGAAAAAGATACTCTTCTTCCTAAGGCTCGGGAAGTTGATTGACAACAAGAAGCATCATATTTAATATGGAGGAAGAGATTCTGATGCTTGTGGAAAATGAACCTTCCATTAGCACTGTGAAAGTAGCACAAGAACTATGCATCATGCATGGTACTGTTTGAAGAATATTATGGCAAAATGTTCTTTACTCATATCAGTTACACGTACACTTTGTTTCATTGAAATCGACTACTTACACCTAATTTTGGGATGTGTAAACTTGTATTTAAAGTTCTCCAGTTACTCAAGTGCCAACAAATAATAACTAGATATATTAAGTAAAGCCTTATCTACACTAGAAAAAAAAGTTTAAAAAGCATCTACTTCACTTTTTAGGTGTAGTCGATTTCAGTGAAACTGAAGTGATTATCTTGCATAAGTAAATTTCCGCTGCCACTGGCTACTGCTACATGCTATAGTTTATAATCGACAAATGTTGCTTTACAATGAATGTTCCCGTTTGGATAGAAATTGTTGGCAATAACTAAATTGGTTCAATTGTACTGCTTGCAAGACTAAAGGATGTGATTTGACAAACATTTTTGGAAGAAAACTTGCATAGCTTTTGGAGGACATGCCTTTAGGAGTACATAGAAACATTGTGTATATGCATGATGGAACAACTTGTTATCTCAGGTGCAATGTTACCCAATATACAGTGAGAATAATGTAAGACTGTACACAAAGAATCATTGAAAATGAACAGGGCTATGCAACAAACATTACAGTAGTTGATATACGTTTTCTGAATTTCTCTTGTCACTAAAGCAGAATCGTGTTGTCCTAACTCTCTCCTCATCGTAATTGCTTTTTGCAATTCCTTCAGCAGAAAAATGTGTAAAAGTCAATAATTTTGACCTGTCCGCTTTTTGAATATAAAATTGGAAAATCCGTTCTGCGCGTGCTTCTTTGTCGTCATGTTTCATCTTGAAATAATAAAACTTTCAGAAGAAACACTTACATTCTTTTAAAATACACAAAACGTAAAGTCACCTTATTGTTTCAACGCCGCCTTGGATTTGTAGTCCGGTTACTTATGGGACATGCTTTAAGTTATAGAATAATTAGCAATACTATGTATAATTAACGACTAGTCTGATTATTGCCAACAATATTTGTACTTAATAACATGTTTTCATTAGTTCATGCCATCAGTAGCAACGTGTATAAAATTATTTCATTAGTCATGCCATTAGTAGCAACCACGCAAAATTACAACCGGTTGCTACCAATCCTAAATTACATTTAAAATATTTTTTTATATTTACCGTGTTTGCTAGATTCTATCGTAGAAAAAATATTGTATGATACACATGCGTAAAGCATCTTTAGTCACTCGCGAGGCTTAAAACAAGAGTGACCGAGCGTTTTAACTCTGCCCCACTCGTGCCTAAAGACTAGCTTTATGCACTTGTATCGTAAATTACTATTATGACTGCTAATAATTTTTTGCCATATTCAAATGACATTTTTAAAATTTCATTTAAAAAAGTAGGCTTTTTTAAATTAATTTCGGTGTGCAAAGTGCCGCTTTTTTTAATCTCAGTGAAAAAAAGTTACACTGCTTTTAATTTAGGAATGGACGATTTTAAATAGACGTTTCCTTAGTTACCAGAACTGTCCAACGCAGTTGACTATAATGAAGGCAAATAAAATTCTATACAAAATAGGCTTGGATTTGAATATTTAACCCTTCAGTACCCGTTTACGGTCTGTGAGACCGAGCAAACACATGATGCAGTATATTACTTAATGTGCTAGCGTTAGTTTACCGCGCATTTCACTACCTTCCTATATATTGCCATTGAAGATCCGTATGCAGTTTTGAGTTCGTGCGTGCAGTGGTTTAAAAGTTATTTATAATTTCGGTTTCTGAGACCGAAGCGGGTACTTGAGTTGTTTTTATTTTTACCTTTGATATACAACCACTGTGAGGAGAAGGTAGTATTATTTGCGTTTTTAGTAACACTGTTATACTAAAACATTATTATAGTCATGGCAGATATTATGAGAAAAAACAGGCGCGACTAGAACAGATGATGCGAGATATAATAGCGGAGGAAGATGTCGACAACGCATTTGATGATGATGTGCCATCGTCTGACGAAGATGATTTATTGGAAACTAGGGAAATGAACAGTGACACTAAACAGGAAATATCTGATTATGAAGACGTTAGTGAACAAGAAACTAATACCATAAGATATCTCATTATTTTTATGGAGGTGGCAGAGGGGTGTCGGACTGCGAGACCGGTGCGGGTACTGATGTCTTAGAATTTTGAGCGGGTACTGGAGGGTTAATGAAATTTTGAAAAACTCGTATTACCGTGCTTATTGGTCACGCGTGTGGATTATTAAACGAGGCGCACACTTCACACTTGTGAAAAAAAGTTGCACTTCTAACATTTGTGGTCTAAATAACTATTATATAGTTACCTGAATATGTGATGTATTCTGCTAAAGTAAACAAGCCATTTGATCGCTACTGTGTCAGATGCTACACATGAAGTTTTGCTGTGATTCTGAAACAAAATCATATTCATATTACAAATGCTTTTAATCAGTTGCTTATTGAAATTAGAAGTGATCGAATATACAAACAGTTAGTATCTATACACCTGGAATCTTTGAAAATTGTAACAAATCTAGCAGATGCCTGTAGTCCACCCCATTAATTATGTTTATAACACACGAATCAGAACACTAAATGCAAGGTTTAGCACATTTTAGATCGTTACGAATACAGTGCAGGTACGTTCTGAGATTATTTACCCAAATTTATGTACTGATACACTATCTGATTGCTAAATGGTAAATACTTTACCGTTTAATTTTCGCAAATGCCTAATATCTACAAAACAGATGACAAGTATCTAAACTCGAAAAGCAAACAATGTCGCCATCTTAAATAGTGATGGGCCGGTAATCTTGTATTGTACAACGCCACCGATGAACTACTGTTCCTAGAATCAGTAATCTTGGAGGGAAGCGCGTAAAGCTGATCGTTTAGATTAAAAGTACCTTAAAACGTTGCCAGACCTTTATTGTTTGGCTTCAACAACGTTTGGCGCCAAATTATTTTTAGTTTGCTTTTAATCGTGAACAATCGTTAAACAAACGACATATCTACCTAACAGCCTTCACACCGAATGAAATTATGTATTAATCCCCGCTTCGCCAACGGTTCAATACATTTTAGTTTGACCCTAACCGCAACACCTGCAAGAATCAGGAATATGGTTTAGTGTCAAAATGTTACCTTCATTCACAAAACAGCTGGAGCTAGAACACCTCTATTCGACAATGATGTTAGGACCACGATAAACATGCAAACTAAAACGAACTAGGCCCAAAATTGCTGTACAAGTAAACAAACAAAGGTCTGGCAACAGTGTAAGGTATTTGACATGTTAGCAGCATATATATAATACACATATATTGCTAGTAGGGCCTGGAAACGTCCGAAAACATTACAGCGCCGACATAGTATCACTTAGAGTATAACGCGTCTCGTGCGCATGCGTGAGAATTCGAACTCTGCCTTTAAAAGCGAATTTTAAACTTGACCACTTCCCCATTGGCCGGACGACGCCGCCGCGCTTGCACACAGCTCATCATTATACATTGAAGAGTTGGTTGTCTATCTCACTTCCTTGGTCAGTTTCCCACTCATAGCAGCTAGCAATATAGTAAGTATTAGATATATGGTTAGCAGTCCCTCCCTCCAAGATTACTGACTCTAGGAACAGTAGTTCATCGGTGGCGTCGTACAATACAAGATTACCGATGGGCCTACCTGGCCGATTGTTCAATAAATCGGAAGGTTCCGATTATTTCGCAACCTTTCGGAACTTTTCGGAATTCGATTATTTTACTGTTCGGTGCACAAAATTCGGAACTTTCGGAATTCGATTATTTTACTATTCGGTATACAAAATGAGAAAACGAAAGGAATACGAAATGTTGTGTTGACTCACTTGACTGCTATATGCTGGCACTAATGGCAGTGGTATTTCGTAGATTAATTATTAGATAGTACACCTTACAGACTTCAAATTCATGTATTGTTTTATATTATCTATTATGTACTTTATGTGCCATTAAAGTTTAAAATATCACTACCATTTTCCAAAAGTCTATTAAAGTAACTACTGTAATAATTTGAAAAAATATTTTATTTCCTCACATCCCACTGTGCGACTCAAACTCATAAATTGTTTTACCGGCCGTCTTAGAAACCCAAACAATAGATGCCAACGCAGACAAGGGCTTACGGCGCAACGGCGAATGCTCGCATCGCAAATTTGGACGCACTTCATCTTCCTTCCGCTTGTTGTTGTTTCGCTCGTTTTCCCTTGCTTGCATTTACAGAATGTAAAATAATCAGATGATATTCCGATTTTATAAACATTCCGAAATGGAACATTCCGGTTATTGAAATCATCCGATTATGCCCATCACTAATCTTAAATCATATATCACGTTGTTTTATTGATATACGAGATACGAGTACTCCATATATGTATTATACATATATTGCTAGTAGCGCCTCGGAACGCCCGAAACCACATTACGGCGTCGACATAGTCTCACTTTGAGTATAACGGAGCATGCGTGAGAATTCAAACTCCGCCTTTAGAAGGGAATTTTAAACTTGACCACTTCCCCATTGGGCGGACGACGCCACCGCGCTTGCGCACAGCTCACCATTATACATTGAAGAGTTGGTTGTCTGTCTCACTTATTGTGAGTTTCCCACTCATAGCCGCTAGCAATATAGTAAGTAGGTATTACATATATGGAGTACTAAAGTGCAAAATAGCTACTCCATAAAGCAACTACTCCAACTACTCCATAAAGTAACAAAAAATAGAAGAAAAATCTGATGTGATACACGCACACAACTTCCTTTTACAGTGATATTATAATTAGCCAAAAATTTGATTTTTAATTTTTAAGCGTTTGTCAAAAATTTTAAAAAATTACAAATTCTACAAAATCGGTGCAAAATAGAGCGTTAGGTGAAGAGACAAATTTTCTCTAGAATTTTAAAGTGAATTCAAAAATGTAATAATATACGGGGTGTTCTATTTAAAATAAGAGTTAATAAAAAAAAATAGAAAAAAAAACAAAAGAAACCCATTTTAGAAGTATTCAACTGTAAAATCACCTATCTCACATCAATACACATTAAAAATGTAATAAAAATGTGAAGTTTGAAAAAAATCGTTAGAGCCGTTTTTGAAAAAATCGAAAAAAAACTGAAAAATCACAAGAGTAAACACCTACCGGTTATGCGATTTTCTTCAAAAGCTTGCTGTCGCATCTACATAGTACACAAAACTTATATATGAAGTTTCAACCCCACACCTCTTTTCGTTTTTGAGATATTCTGTTGACAGACACACAGACATACAGACACACACACACACACACACACACACACACACACAGACACACACACACACAGACACACACACAGACACACACACAGACACACACACAGACACACACACACACACCACACACACACATACCCCCCACACACACACACAGACAAACCAATAAAAAAAATGTTTTTTGGGTTCAGGGGACTCTGAAACGTGAAGATCTGTTGAAAACTCAATTTCTAATTTTTGGGGTAAATCCAATACTTCCTTTATTGTAAAAGGAAGTAAAAAAGCCTAGAGCAAGGATGACAACGCATCTTTTTAAGTAAGTCGCTATGTAATATAAACTTAATCGATCATTCGATTTGTATTTGAATCGCTAAAACTCTTTAACCGTAATTGTTTGTCAAGATTAAAAGCATACAAATTTAAGGGACGCCAAAAATGAGAAAGATTTTGTTTGCTAAGAACTGAGCTACTGTTTTAGCAGTGGCGGTGCGAACAGCTTTAACTAGAGTAAACTTGGTTAGCCAATCACATACGACTATGATACAAGTATTAGCATTTTTCGTACGAGGTAAAGGACCCATAATGTCAATCGACAAACATTGAAAAGAGTATAAAATCTTTTTATTTTTGCCCATTAAACCAGGTCTAGCAAGTTGACTAGCTTTACTCGCAGCACATGTCTCACAATGGCGTATGTAGTGGATGACATCGGCACGCATTTTAGGCCAGTAATATTGTTCAACAATTTTACAAAAGGTCTTATAACCACCCAAGT
>CALNHX010013536.1:0-15615 GCA_940337035.1 Agriotes lineatus
GGCCAAAACCTCCCCAATTGTAGCCTACGCTAATCCACATATTGAAATGAACACAGCGAATGTCAAAAACTGCATTGAATTAAATGGCATACAACCTATGTATTTATACAATATTTCAAGTTCAAGGTTTACGATATTTTCGTGTTTTTGCTAAATCAGTGATCAACTGAACTATTCTTTATTTGTAGCAATATTTATAAATACAAATTGAGTCAAAACATTGCAGCTCAAGCTAAAAACATGGATTTAAGAAATGCAGCGTATTCTACTTAACTGTTTTCTGAGAAACTTCTTCTTTCTCTTTCCTTTGTGCCTTCATGGTGTTGGGTTTGCTGACACACAGGTCACAGAATAACCATTTGACACGAAGTATTATTGGTGAAAAGATTGATTCTACGTAAAAATTGAATTTAATTATGCCCAATATGTCTATATTAATCGTAATTGAGATTTTACTAACAAAAAATTGGTGCACAATTAAAACTTACTAAAAAAATATTAAAAGGTTATTGCCTTGCCACTAAAAAATTACTGTTTGATTTGTGTCGTGACACTTTTACTTAATGGTCCAATTTTGGTTCTAAGAATGTACGATTAAGCCATGTTTACACATTTTAGGGACACCCTGAATAATTGCTCAAACCGAATCATAAATTCAATAACAATTCCCAATGCCACTTCAAAAGACTTCTGTTGCTTTCATCAAAGAGAAAAGATCATTATTTTCGACGAATCTCATTAAAGGTACTGATATTTTAATTATCTAAAACGAGCATCTTTCAACTCCTCGCTGAAAAGAGCAGAAAAATTGACAAAACCGAAAGTATAATTGAAAACTGCTCGAAATTAACTTAGCATGTTAAACATGAAAAACAACGGCTTTAAACGTTTCGCCTGAGCGAAGGGCGAATAATTTAGTCGGCAAATCGCGTTATTTTCGCCTGCTCGCCCATTCCGGCATTAAAACGAAAGCGCTAAATATTGTATCACTGGATTGATTCCTGAACATCCGCTGTTAATTAAATCGCAGTTATGATGCGATTCCTACGAACGACCGAATAAAACTGGAGCAGCAAATAATCGCGGATTTAAAGCCGCCGGTTTATGGCCGTTTAAGCCTCGGCGGACATAAACTTATTCTAATTGGAAATCAAGACATTGAATGACAAAACTATTACATTTAACTGTAGTCATATTGCACGCTAATGGCCATTGTCTTCCGCGCAATTAACTTTTATTGCCAATTTTATGCCGCGATTCAATTTTTAATGCAGTTGCGGAAACTTTTTGCCGGAGTTTACGGAGTATGAAAACAAGATGTTTACGGCGACGTCCCACGGCTCGCAGCCAGCAGTTCCAAACCTATAATTAGCAATTATCAGATTGAGGACGATTTTAGGCACTACCGAATTCCTTGAAGCAGGTCCCAGGCAGGAAGAAAAAATTGTCTTCAAAGATGTTAATTACTTCCAAAAATGGCGACATTTGTGGCTATAATGTTTACTAGGCGACGTGATTATTTTTAAGCCATCACTGTGGAGGTGCAATATCCGTGTATGATTTTAAATCAGTTAGGGTCATATCAATGTAAAATTATCGACATGGCTTCAATATAATCTAATTTGAAGTTAATGTTACAGCTTCCTGGAACAATATCGAAACAGCATTTATCTATTGTAGAATCTGAGTTTTATAACTACAACCGTGGCATGTTTAGTAGTTTAATTAAGTTTTTGTTAATGTAAAAATAACTGCCATGAATAGTTCTATAAATGGTACAATATTATTGCCACTTTCAATCACCTCAAAACGTGCTAATTGGACCTAAAGTCCCAAGCAAATGCTGACATTAACTCTTTCCTCTAGACCTAGACTAATCCATGTTGGTGATATTGTATCAAATTGACAAAAACGAATGCATTTCCTAATCTGTCGTTGCTGATAGCCAATTTTACGTTTCCTGCCGTTAAAACAAACCCACATTTCCACCATAAATAACCATATATGGCAATAAGAATTAAGTGAGCTATATCTCAGAATGTAAAAAATGGAAATTGAAATAGCAGACCAGAATTCCATATACAGCTTTGATAGCTTCAATGGACTTGGGCATAGTAACAATAAATTTCGTTACAATTAAAGTAACTTCAAGTTTATATTAAAGTCAACACAGAAAGAATTCACACTTCTGATATATGTAATTATCATCAGCATCAGGATAAACCTTGTGACCGATTTGGACTTAACAAGTCTTAGATAGTCATTTGTTTGTCTATGGATTGCTTTACACTATAGATTTTACTTACAATTTTGAAAATTATGCCCTTCGGCACACAGACAAATGAACAAAACATTAGCATCATCAATTGGCGATTGACTTCCATTGCAAGGTTATCGACACTGTATATCTCAGAGTCATATGTGCCAATTCAATTCTTCTTTCTGTCCCCGTTGTTTGGTTGTCATTGTCTACTATTAATGTAAATTAAACTCAGTCTTCCGCCTCATAACAATTAACATATAAAAATATATGTTAATTGTTATGAGGAAGACTGAGTTTAATTTACATTAATTTACTGAATCACCTCATTGTGAGTATGGACCAGATCCTGAATTTTTATTGTCTACTATTTGGAGTGGCATTCTATTATGCAGTTCTGGCAGTAGATCCATATAGCGTAATATTAGTATTTGTATTTAAATAAATAAATAGCGACCACACAACAGCTTTATTTTGATTTGCCTCCTCTTGGGTTTATTAAAAATTATGGTTATTCAATTATGTTTTACTGCAATTATAAAGGTACGTGGCCTTCTATATTTTATCTATTAGTATTTTAGGAAACTTTTGCGCCGGCTAGCTATTGAGACTCGAATATCTACAGGGTTAGGTTGTTACACAGTATACATTTTACCATTGTATAACAAATGCTCGAATTTATCTATTGACAGATAACCTCAAATATTTGACTGTAAACAAAACTGTTCGATCAACAGAAATCCAGCGTATTTTAAATAAACCAACAATTAATCAGTTCACATCAGGTAAATAATAATAATGCAATTCAAATAATCAAGTTGTTTCGCTAACTTGGAATTCCTTTTCTCAAGTGAAAAAGGACGCTACCTGCATTTGTTTCTTGCTTGCTCTCCAAATCCACTTCCGGTTGCCTGGAACGGTTACAGCGGCTCCTGCCTGTATCTGGACCAAGAACTAAACCTTTCCCTGGTCCTGCACCTTGCTGTCCGCTTCTCGTAGCTCCCAGCCTTGTTAAATCGGACTCGAAAGTTTACCTCGCACCGGCCCAAGGTTGAAAGGGACGCCACGCTTATACCTGCCTCCTGGCGATACTTTAACTGCTGCTGCCTTCTTACAAACCACAAACAAGGACTCCTCTAGACGCTGCGCTCTGCTTTATGCTTCCCACAGCTCAAACACTTTCCAAAACTTAGCTTCGAAGACAATCACAAATAGGCGAACCTCTAGGTTCAATTTTCTCTGGAAATGCACTACTGAATACTACCAAACTTCAACTGGCCTCGGCACAATGGTGAATAAATAAAACTCAACGACTGGCACAAATAATATCCCTTTATCTACGACAGTGTGTAAAATTGCTTTTCAGTTGGCAGTTTTAAGTTTGTAAAACGACTGTTTAACATGTTTTCATTAGTTTACGTCGTCAGTAGTAACGTGTTTAAAAGATTTCACTAGGCACGTTGCCAGTGGCACGTATTTTAAAATTTTTAAAACACTCAAAATTACGACCGGTTGCTGGTAATCCTAATTTACATTTTTTTATATTTATCGTGTTTTCTAGATTCTATAGTAGATAAAATATGGTACGATACACATGCGTAAAGCATCTTTAGTCACTCGGGGGGCTTAAAACGCTTGCTCAGTCGCGTTTTACGCACTTGTATCGTAAATTACTATTATCAACGAAAATTAAAGACGGGGAGTCAAAACTACACACAAGCTTTCGGCTTGGCTTCCCCAATAAACAGCAACAATTGACACTCTAGGTCACCATAGCAACATGTTATACAATTGTTTTAGTAAGTTTTTACAATCTTTGTTCCATAACTTCTAAATGTTTTCTTAAATGTCATTCAGGAACACTCTAACCGCACTTTGGTTGCATTTTTTCACTTTTAGTTAAATAAACACTGATTCACCAGCTATTAGCACTTTATTGTAGTATTCTTTAATTCTCAGGTGCTTTTAAATACTCTTTGCATCATTGTGCCTTCTTACACTACTTAATAACCCTTTATCTGCGTTATCGATTGTTGAGTGTGCAGTATGATTGGATGCATGGAGCGTAATGTAAGTTGCGTGCAGCGCATTACCTCTGTTACACTTCCCGCGCCCTATGAATAGTCCTCTATACCGAAAGGTAAACTGAGGCCAAATGAATAAGAGAATGATTGAATATTTATAGTTAAAGAACTATTAGTTAGGGAGTATATTCGTCAATGTTGGATATATTGCCTTCCAAAATGTCAAACAAATATAAATTCAATAAGACAAGGTCATATATGTTACATTTAAAATTTAAAATGTTCAAGAAGCACATTTCTACTTACCAATATACCACTGAATACAAATAATAAGATGTATATTTTGATGTTCGAGGTTGGAACTTTTGCAAGAATTTTGAAAATTTTTCACATATATGAGTAAAGCCCATTTCAGTTTCTTACTCAAAAATGTATTTCATTTATTTAATTTTGTATACCAGCAGTTTCTACATTTATATAGGATTCTTCAATCTCAATTAACAATTACAAAATAAAAAAGCAATATACCAATTACAGGATTAAGAATAAGCATGTTATAGATACAAATAAGTGACAGTTACAATTTTTGCATTCGTTTCAATCCTTCATACCGGGTGGCCATAAATATCTGAGGTCCCGGTAGCCATGGAATTAGCTACTTATAAATGTTGGTTAGTATTATATTTGAATTACACTAAGTATTGGTACCTACATAATGCAATAAAATGCAATAAGAGGAGGGGAATGTGTTCCGGATTCTGCAGTTTAGCCTATGACTCGATTATAAAAATCTCCTGTTCTAACTCCATTACTTATTGCAATCTGTAATAATTTTTGACAGATAGGAATTTTAATTGTGATGACATTAATGACATTTAGTTTAGTTGGATTCATCACTTTAATAAAGCGGTGTTGATTCCAAAGGTAATGTGATATCAGATATTTATGGCCACCCGGTATAAATAGACACAGACAACTAGAGAAAATACGAAATTGATTGGAAACGAGCTTGGATCTTACTTAAAAGAATCGATTCATGAGTATGATGACGTTCAAACTTGACACAGTTCTTAACTGGGCCTTTGCTAATACAAATTCTCTTGAAGCTGTGGTGTGCAGATGTGTGTAAGTAGTTTTGAAATTGAGTACATTGAGCAAAGAGGTCTGGAGTCACAATTGTTATTGGTTGCTATATTTTATACCAAACCTGCGTTGGGCGACACATTGTGTGTGAAAAACTAATTTTGCAACGTGTTGCATATAAGATTTTCTGTAATTTTGAGTCATATTAATTACTAATTAATCTACAAAGTTGTTCTAAATTTTCATATTAGCACTACTGTCAATATGAAATCTCATATTGCAACTAGTGCGAATATATGCATCAATTTAACGTTAAAAACAACAACAAAATGTCATTATATTAGGTCAAAATTACAGCATATCTATTATTGAATTTACTATTATTTTTGTAATTCCCGATATGTTATCTGAAGTGGAATTTCCTGTTTATGATGAATATATATTGGCTTCTGTAGAGAAGAATTGGCGGTTGGGCAACGAAAGGAGGTGCCTTTCATTGATGATTAGGCCAGGTTTGTTTGTGTTTATTTAGAGTGCCTGTAGTAGGTTTAATTTGCATTTTGGGAGAGTATAAGCAGCCCCTAAAATTTGCGCAGTGTTCGAGTCCCCAGTTGACACACTGTAGTTTTTCATTTAATGTCATTGTGAATTGCGTGTACAAATGAGGACGGGTGCATTTTATGCATCTGAGCTCTAGTAGGCAATAATTTCTAGTATGGCCGTAACTCTGGCACCTTTTGCATGAAAGGATTTTCGTGGCGGCTCTACCGTTACAATACAATGGAATATTTGTTAAGAATATAGATGTTGTTCGTATCTCTAGTTTTTTGTTGTTTTCAAGGCACAAATGGATATTGGATGTCTTTGTTTGTTATAGAGTATTGTCGATTTAGTTGCGGGATATTTTAGATTCTATAGTTCTTTTCAGATTTCGACAGGGATTGAGGTGGGTATATCTCTCATTATGACTGATACCTGCTAAGATTGTGGGTTTCTACAGGTATGGTACTTGACTTTATTGGCATCATAGAATTTTGTTAATTTTCGATAGCCATCTATATGGCTTAGATTAATTCATAGAACTGTGTTGTTGCAGGTGGTGGTAAATTCTTCATTTACTATAGTTTTTATACCGTCTACCACTTTTTGGTAGTTCGCTTCGTGTAGAAAGATGAGTATTTTGGGTTCTTTGTTTACTTGTGATACTTCAGTATTTAATTTTTGTGTAGTACCTAGTGTTTTTATCCATTCGGTTCAGAGTCTTAACTTGTGAAGTTTAGCGCGCCTCTAAATTGTTTTAGAACGTTTTAATGGCCGTTATCAATTTGTAGGCGCTTTCACAGTCACAAGAATGCGTGACGCGCGAACATTTGGAACCAAGCAGAG
The DNA here is from genome assembly GCA_940337035.1 of Agriotes lineatus. Lineage (NCBI taxonomy): Eukaryota > Metazoa > Arthropoda > Insecta > Coleoptera > Elateridae > Agriotes > Agriotes lineatus. Next base: position 6,754 of record CALNHX010013536.1, read on the forward strand.
GGTAAGAAAAACTTGAAGGGAGATGTTGGTGATAGTCTGATAAGAGTCCAGATGTAAAACCGACGAGTTGGAGAAGCTTCGCCGCGCCGCTAGACCCGCGCATCCCTGCTTTCCGTCCGCACCGAGGTATAACGTTTAGCGCCTATTAGATTTTCCTAGGAAAACGACGTGGAAGGAAATCCTGAATCCTATAAAAGAGCGATTTCCGCTCAGCCCAATGGCAGGTCTAACCCGTTCCTTTCAGAATCCAGACCAGAACCTTAGCCCACGTCAGAGACTCGTGGGTCCTCGGGTCCAAGGGGCTCTTCCAGTCATCGCCATGTCCGTTAAAACCAGAATCATGTCCCGAACTACCTGTCATTTCCAGGCCAAGTAAGTTCGATTCCCAACTCCTAACTGAGAAGTTGAACTGCATGAGCCACCCTTACCTGACCAGAAAACTTTCTTGTCCCGGTTAGTAAAACTGCCGAGGCAATCCTGTTCATAACCTAATCTGTTCTGATAATCCGTCAGCGCAATGGAGCATCTTGCTGCTTAGAATTAGACCTAGATACCTGTCCAGTGGCCCGTGAAACCACCCTGCAAATAAATAATTTCTCCCGACAGCTCGCCGCCAAGATCCATCAGCCCGAGGTTCAAAGCGGCTAAATTTGGTTTAATTCGTAAGGAGCGAACTTGCTTCCTATTTGAATTGTAATACGAGCCCGAACCGCAACCACTCAATTTTTTCCGGCGTTCGTTTGATAAGCGCTAGTCCAGCAAAGCATCATCGGGCTCTAAAATTTCTAATTCTTTTAGCTATCGTGATGAGCGTTCTAGTTTGATTGGCCTGGGGTGGCTGTTAACTTTCCCAGAATCATTTTGGCTTTTGCCTAATCAAGCCCAAAATCTGGAAAAACCCGAGACCAACGACCAACGTTTATTTTTGGACTGTTTATAGCTATTCGAAACACAGAACCGTCCGTATCCGCTGCCAGCGAATGCCGCTCGGCCCGCAATGCAGAAGACACCAGGAAGATTTTGTTTATTTTCTACTAAATAATTTTATAAGATAAACACAATAGAGAAACCTGTATAAACTTGACTCGACTCTCTCTTGCTGTAGCTGTTGACAATCTTGGACCAGAGCTACCCACAAGTATTAGAAACGTGTAAAGTAATCAGTATTTGATCTTGAGCATAAAAGTAAAATTGCTAAAATTATGTATCGCAGCAAACTGGTAAGAAGTTGTTTTCTATCAGTTTGGACGTTATCAACTACGTATTTTTTATTATTACTATGATATTCAACTGAGCCATTCTAACGGTTATTGGCTAGTAGCAAAAACATTTTGGCTGTTATTTTAACTTAAATTTCTTTTTTCGATAACGATAGTCTCAGGAGTTAGAAGATTGTTGTTGTCAGTATTCATATAGTTTTTATGTGGTTGAGATCATTTGCATGTAGTGGAGTAGTATTTTCACTCACGTCCTTTCAGTATCTTTCCTGCTGAAAGATCTTCTGATAATTCTCGTTTGTAGGAAGTGTTGACTGGTTTCAGTCGTAAAAGTTTATATCCCAGCACTCAAGACGCGCGATTTGGTTAGTAGCTTTGTATGTACAGGGAGTGTTCGATTGTCGCACTATGAAGATTACTTTATAATAGCACTAAAACTATTTTTCTGAATCATCTACTAAGTACGGTGCGATGAACAATCTGCAATTAACGGCTGATCGACTCCGAATCAATACGTCATGTGCATTGTTACGATTTGCGTTCTTTAATGAAATGAACTATGTAGGAATATACTGTACTTTAGTTAGCTGTAAGCCATCTGTATAATAAATATTTTAAGGTAAAATTCGTAGGCAAAATTTCATATTAAAATTACAACAAGCGGATGTTTAGAAACGTGCCTTTCGCTTGGGAAGCTGGAGATATTCCAATCTCACGAATAGATTAGAGTAAGTTATGCAGGGTTTACTTCATAAACCGAAATATTGATTGATGTATATGACCGGTACGTAATTAGAAGAAGCAACGGTTGCAACTCGATCATAAAAATTATTCGCAACTGGGACCAAATGCTTTTAGTAGAATTGTAAACCTTTATAGTTATAATTTGCGAGATTTTGAGCGGGCCACATTTCACCGTGGGAAAGCCTCAAACTTGTAAAATTCATAGAACTATTAGGAACTGTCACGTCCGTATGTACATGCCAAAAGTCCAAAATTTAGACCAGCTCTGGTAGGTTCATTGGGAACTTTGTTAACGCCCACCGAGCTTTCTTGGTCAAACTGGACTTAGAATTTACTTAGTTAATAAGAATATGTAAATACGTAAAGTTAAGAAACAACGGTATTAAACGTAAGTGTTCTGTAAACGGCAGAAAAATAAATGCAAGTATTTGTACTTAAGTGTTCTTATTAATCTCGCAACAGTAGCTTTGGTCTTCGTGTCCGAGTGTATTTTAACTAAAAGGATTGCCAGTTACCCCGACTTTAGGCGTCTCGCAATAGCATATGTACAATAGATTGCCTATACTGCCGATTCCAAACTAGGCTTGGATTGCTTAAAGACCATTGGTTTAAAAAAAATGTACAGCTGATAGAAAACCTCTTTTAATAAAAAAAATGAGAAGGTCGCAACAAGGTTTTCTCTCCAATATCCAGACAGGGATGAGGATTTTCGGAGTAGGAAAGTTTCCTCTGATGAAGACATCTTTTAATTTTGATGTAATGGAAGAATATCAATGCACATGTCCAGAAATCAATATTTTGAAGGCAGATGCGTGCATGATTTAAACCTTCCTGAAAGAGAACTACTTTGTCCATATCGCTTGATAGGGTAATCAGGGGTTGGGTTAGGAAAAATGCAATGATTATGTTCTGATATTAGCTCACTCGAAATAAGTGGTGAAGATAATGAATGCCCAGCAGTTTATACCAAGAAATAGTGTGGAATTATAGGAAGCAATTCAGCAAGCTTGGCAAGAGGTTGACGAGGTATATATTAGCAATTTGATTTCATCAATGAATGGGAGATTAGAAAGTCTTAGTTGTATAATCTTTAAGTGTGTTTCTTGAATATTTTTTAATAATAATCAGTGGAACGTATGACTTTACTCAAGAGCAATGCCACACTTCGATGCTTGTTTTCTCATCTCTCGATCGGTCAAACTTACAATGACTTTTTTAGACAGGCAACTGAATTATTGTCAATGTTTTTATTTATACGCTCGCAACACGGAAAGGGACGTTTAGGCGTGCACCTTTAGGCGCGCATTATTAGGCGCGAGCTTTTAGGCGCGAAGCTTTTAGACGCGGACGCTATTAGGCGCCTGGACGTTTAGGCGCCGCAACTTTAGGCGCGGGGACAGTTAGGCGCCACATGAAAGAAATTCACATTATTCTTGATTTAAAAAAATTTTCTTAGGTAATTATTGCAGTCATTAATGTTGCATAAAATTCAAACAAAATATATTCAGCTCTTTACCAGCCTCCTTCAGTATGTTCAGTGTTCAGTGTAAAGTTGTACAAATTTATATATTGAATTTACATTATATAGATTATGAACAAAAAATTATTTATATTTTGTATATGGATTGTTTAACGTAGTGAAATTATATGGTGTGTATAATTCCACCACGTTAAACTACCCATATACAAAATGTAAATAACTCATTTTTCATAATCGATACAATGTAAATTAAATATGTAAATTTGTAAAACTTTAACACTGAAGAAGGCTCGTAAAAGCGCCAAATACATATTGTTTATGAAGGTTTGAATTTTTCTTTAACAGTAATTACTGCAATAATTACCTAACAACAAGTTTTAAAATCAAGAATAATGCGAATTTCTTTCATGTGGCGCCTAAGTGTCCCCGCGCCTAAAGTTGCGGCGCCTAAACGTTCAGGCGCCTAATAGCGTTCGCGTCTAAAGCGCTCGCGCCTAAAAGAGCGCGCCTAAAGATGCGCGCCTAAAGAATCGCGCCTAAACGTCCTAGACCGCTCGCAACAGTACGTGCAAAAGAATTAGTTATTGTTATGATGGCGAATACATGATCGTATGCCTTTTGAATACAAGAATATGTTTCAGGAAATAAGAACTCAACATTTAAAGGTTTCTAGAAGCGTCTCATGCACATTTACGTATTTTTTATGTTAGGTAGCCTAGTTTTGGAAAACTCAGTGTAGTAGAAATCGCCTTCGTACTAGCTAAAGGTTTACACTACCAGTTACGGCGGGTTTACTTTATATCCAAAAAAGCGGCAGTTCGGTGCTCAATTTGCTTTATTGCCAACTTTATAACACAAACAAAACTAAACACGGAGAGCGTACAAAACACAGTGGTGGTCATTAAGCTGGAAGAATGGAGCAGTCATTTTAATGGTAATATTTTTTTAATTGACACAAACATCACTGATATAATGGTCGAAGAAGCACAAATAAAAGGAGCAAATAATGACAGCAAAAGCATTTCTTTGATGTAGTCATCGCCTAATGATAGCGTCTTAATGTTGATACCGAGGCCCTACTTTCGCCGTTCGCCGTATCTGCGCCCAGCATTTGGGCCTTCACATAAAATCACACGCTCGATAGCACCGTAAAGTATCCAATTAATTAAAAATGTAAGCACCTCATTAAATTCTTTCTCGGGTACAATATTGGCTGCGATTCTGTTTTGCTTTATTTTGCATTAGCACATGCCCGTACACGCTCATTAACCGCTAATTACCGAATAAACCAGATTTGACACCGACTCATTTATCCAGTCCTTTATTTGTCCGTGCCTACGTCGCCTGAACGGCAATTTTGTTATTTTTAAGTTTAGCTCATGCGTGGGATGATTAATAGGTGCACGAGGGAGGCTTCGCTCGCACAGGATGTGTAATATCGAAATTTCTATTGTTCTCCTTTATTGCCACGCTTGATGAGGACTGGAACTGTGACCTTACATCTTGAGATTTAATGCAACAGTAATAAGAATATACGATGCCACTCATCTGAATTCTAGTGGCACTTGGCCTACAAATTTTAAAAATCGTAATAAATTGAAAATAAAATATAAACACATTCTCATTAAATTTGCTTTAAATGAGATATTTAAGAATTTCAATATAGAGTAGGTCGTACTACACGCTCAGTAAATCAGCAATATGTAGAGAGACCTTCAATGAAATAAATTTGTCGCTGGAGTTTCGTAATCGATAACTAATATCACAAAATACATGGAAATCAGTTACTACTATTGCATGACTCAGAAGTTTCAAATTAACATTGAAATAATTTACGAAACCATCTAACTTAAACTCACAAAACAGTTAAGATATATCAACAACATCTACCCTCGACATTATTTTTCGATTTAAGCTCGGGTAAAATTCAAAATCTGGAGAGAAAATTGGAAGTTCCTTCACCAGACAGTTTCGATTTTCTAGTTGAAGAAGCTTAACACGTCCTTTAGGGCTTTTTCCTATGCTGGTGGTGCACCTACTTTTTGGGGTCTTTTTCCAGTCCCCTTTCTGTACATCAATCGCATACAAATCCATCAGTCTGTCTTTATTGATTATTTGGAGCCATTACTGTATTGAGGTTAATAAATAATCGTTCTACAATAGTAGAGAGTTGTTTTAAATTTGACGTTGAAGTCGGCGCTGAAGAGTTTATTGTGAACCTACCACATCAGCTTTTCCAACGAAACGTCACTTTGCGTTTGTTATCATTTAGTAAATTGTGTATTCCGTTATTAGTGAAATATCGTGAGTACAGTGGAGTTTGTTTTAATAATTTTAACTAAAACAGAATCTTTCTTTACAGAATATCAGCCTCTCTATACAGATTCTGTAATCTCTACCTGTCAGTTATTTGTCTTTGGTAAGGGAACCTTAACAACTAAAATAGTTTTGCTATAAAAACATACAATTTGGTAAATATTTACTTTAGCTTGAAACGCTTAAATTGCAAGTTTTGGAAGCGGTTTTGCACTATTCCTATGGTTTACGGCCTGTTGAACTTGAATCTGTTGTCGGAAGCGGCGAAAAATGTATATTTTCACCAAGTAAATACCCAACTAAAATGTACCTTAACTAACACAATTTACACTTCCAGCGATAGCTACGTTTCCAACTGTCGTTAAAATATCCTAAACGGTGTGGCGCAGCCCCAACTAGTATAAAAGTATATAGGCCTCTAGCAAACACTTTGGCTAAAATGCAGTATCGTAGACCACCCCTGTCTCATGCCCAGGAGCTATTTTAGGTTAGCTGCAGTTTAACATTTGTGTGTACTTAATACCCACTAAAAGGTTGTGGTCTACTATACTGGCATTTTCCATCAGTCTATCTAATTATTTTAAATCAAATGGTGCCGCCCCTGGTGTTTTTCGAGCTTTAGTGACATATTTGAGCTACAATCTGCGTTGCGTGGGTACCGAAATAAAATGACGTTTTTATGTCATTTCGCCGGTAATTTTCGTGTTTTTCGGAATTTCTGATGGGTTTTTGTAAGTTTTGTATTTAAAAACGCCATTCCAGCGACTTCTCTGTACTTACTTTGGGTTCTGCATGGCCTTTTTCTAGGGATTCCAAAAAACCCGGATTTTAGCGTTTCATGCTAAAGTAAACTGTTACCTACAATTTTTATGATCGAATCCTATTTTCATAACGGCCGTCAAGTTGATGGAATATGGCAGTACTCAATCCATGATAGATTTGAAGAGTTTCGACAAGAATTTCCAAACCTTGCGTTGCATTATAACACTTTTTGTTGTTCTTAGAATCACTGCGTTGAAGTTTTTCATGGAACTGGATCCGTTTCACGCAAAGAAGGCAGCGGTCATCCTCCGAGAAGAATGGCAAGAGTAATTGAAAATATGGAAAATGCCTCAACAACAAACAAGGTGGGGTTGGCAGTTGGCACCTGCCACAAAATATTAAAGAAAGACATCCGCGTCTATCCCTAGCGTTTGCAGTATGTACAGCTATTACACGGAGTTGATTATTCTCAGCCTGTCGAATATTGTCAGTGGTTCCTAAATACCCTCAATGACGACTTATTCGAGGTCACTCTTTTCACGGACGAAGCCTGGTTTTATTTAGATGGATACATTAATTCTAGAAACATTCGTTGGTGGAGTTCGGAGAAGTCTAATTTTATGGTAGAGACACTTCTTCATCTTCAAAAGGAAGGAGTGTGGGCGGCTATTTCAAGGGTTAGACTAACTGGGTCATACTTTTTTGAAGATAAAAGGAAGACAAAAGTGTTTATTTGTTGAAAAATCAACGAAGATTTTTCTCAGGTAGTCTGACTGCTGAAAGGTATCGATAAGAGCTTTTACGGCCCATGACGATAAAGTCAGGGTTACTTTTTTCTAAGAAGACGTGGCCAATGCTCACAACACATATACCTTAGATAGGATACGAACATTTTTCGACACATACCAATACCTTATCCTGCCAAATAATGCGACCTCTCGCTATGCGATTTTTTTCTGTGGCCGTATTTAAAAAACTCCATTATTTTCTAGCAACCAATTCATAACCTAAATGAAGTACGGCACAGAATACTGGAAAACATTTATGAAATTAATAACAATCCGAATATGGTAATAAATGTCAGCACTGGGATTGTGTGAAGAGTTCAAGCGTGCATTTTTATTGCAATAAATTACAGTTAAGGTATTACCATTTGATGGATATGTAGTGATTTAAAGTTGATTGATTGATTGATTAAAAGCAAGGATTTAGATGGGTTAGTAGTGAACCCAGTTTTTCACTTCGAGTCTGTGGTCTTTTGTGCCCCCCCCCCCCCCCCCCGCTGACCCTCTTAAATAGATCTGCACCTTCAACGAGTTGTAGGATGTTGTACGTGCTCGTGCGTGAGAGCTGATCCATGTGGAATTCCCCCGAAGAGTTGTTGTCTTTTGCGGAATAACGCTGCACAGTCGAAGATTATGCGTGAGGCTGTCTCCTCCGCTTCCTGACATAACCTACAGAGCATATCGCCTCTGTATATACCTATTTTTTATAGGTGTTTTCTCAGGTGGCAGTGTCCTGTGACTAGTCCTACTAGCCGTCTAATCTGAGTTCGTCCTAGATGGAGGACATCAGTTGTTAGTTTTAAACGTTTGCAATTCGATGCTTTCTTGTTGTTAAATCTGCTTATAAAAGTAGGGTTAGGTACGTTTTGTGATATGTTCACAATGAACTTTTCAACGCCGAACTGCGATGTAAAATTTAAACACCCGATACGATTTGATGACATAATTCGCTTATTTAAACATATGCAGAACAAAACAAGTTACAAACCACATTCGATTGCAATACAGTTTGTGTCATTGCCGTTAGATGGCTCGCAAATGTAACGGAGTATCCTGTAGCAGTAAAGCGTGTACCCTTGCCGTTGGATGGTGCTGAATGAAGTAAATCCGGTTGCGGACGTAACAAGTGCGATCAATGACGGTGCAACGCGACGAAGGCACGTATGGCGCTTTACTGACTTTTGTACATGTACGTGATTTCGGATATTTTTTATTAACATGAGACACCATAATAGATAATTGTATTAAACTTCAAAATTTAGAATTAACTTAGCATATCAATACAATTTTACTTTAAATATTTAGCAGTTTACGGCTTCACCTATAATTATCCTTCGCTTTTTCAATTAATCCGTACATAACCTGTAAATGGCAAGGGTACTAAACGTCCTCCAAAATCCTGAGTGTTCAAAGAATTTCTAATAATCTGCCTCATTCGTAAGCGCTTATGTAATAATGTTTGTAAACAGTTTCCACAATAGCACTGATGGATACTGGGCATGTTGTCAAGCTTTTTCTTGTCGCTCGTTTTAACTAGCAAAACCTACAACGCATTGAT
>CALNHX010013537.1:0-15612 GCA_940337035.1 Agriotes lineatus
GTAGGCCAAATAAGTTTGGGAACCACTGAACTACAGGGTCATATAAATCTGTTGCAAAAATGGCTTAACCTGTGGAGAATCAGGGTAAATGAGAACAAATCTATGCATGTAACCTTTACGTTAAGAAGACAACAGTGTCCCCCTATCATCTTCAATGAGATCGAAATACCACATGCTACAGAAGTTCGATATCTGGGACTGCATCTAGATACCAAACTGACGTCGAAGAGCCACATTAGAAAGAAGAGAAAAGAGATGGACTTGAAGACTAAAAAAATTAGCTGGTTAATTGGAAGAAAATCCCCTCTCTCCCTGGAAAACAAGATCCTAATATACAAAATAGTAATCAAACCTATTTGGACATATGGACTAGAACTGTGGGGCTGTTCCAGTATGTCCAATTTAAAAATTATTCAAACGTTCCAGTCTAAAATCCTCAGACAAATGCTAGACGCACCATGGTACGTAAATAATAAAACCATACATAATGATCTGAAAATTCCATTAGTGAAAGAAGAGATTCACCAGCGAGCAGTAAAGCATCATGACCGCCTAGAAGCACACACCCCCCATCTATAGAAATCTTGCTAGAAACACAAGCTTTCAAACGGCTAAAGAAGAAATGGCCACAAGACCTGCTAGTTAATTGAAGTTCCTAGGGTAATGCCAGTGAGCCGAACCCTTCACGTCACTTCGCCAACAGATCAGCTCATAGAATGTATTATATAGCTTATATATATACATAGTTCTGATTGTTGATACAAATTACCAAAAAAAAAAAAAAAAACTTCTTAGAACTACTTACCTAACCGTTTTGAACATAATGCCGTCCACCGTCTGCAAAAAGCTGCTGGGTGTGTACTTTTACAATTGATTTCAGTGAAATAATAAAGTGGAAAGTGCCGCTCTCTGATAACAGGGAACACCCGATACTCATCCGACATCACCAGTGGGGTCGTATCAACGCTTGGTGAAATTTTTTTACTGCAACGTCTGTAACTGTCATCATCGTTATATTATTTTGTTAATTTATATTAAATAATTCATATTATTTTGATATTATGGATCGTCACAAATTCGCCGTCTTCCAACATTTGTCGCCCTAGACTTCAACGTAGTCATCCTGTGTCTAAATGGGCCTCTGAACAAGGAAATTAATTATTGAACTATCAAGGTGTAGGAGACGTCTTATTTAAGTTTATAGTCACTACTTGAAGGACTGCACGTACTGTTACAACATGCGTTTGTAGAAACTTTTCCCCCTAAAATACCACTGGAAAGTCGTATTACTTAACTGATGGAGATCCTATTTCGGGGCGCCCTGTATCTTAGAGTAGTTCACTTGAATTACATTTGATCTATTCGATCGTCACTAATAAATGTCAGTTTGGATTGTATTTCAACATTATATGTTTGCGGCTATCCCATTCTGTGAATAATAAGTTACTTATACTTTCGTGTTCTTTCATGTAAGTATAAATATTACAAGTTAAACCAACAAATTCATTTTGCTGTTTATTTTCAGACATGACATTTAATAAACCTGAATGCTTCATTATTGATAACAATGGATGCTACACAGGAATCTAATCATAATTTTTCTCATACAATGGCCAGAAGATTAAACAAATCATTAAATGAAAACGAAGTACTTGAAAATTCATCTACACAAGAGATCATTCAAGAGACTATCAACATAACCAATCACGGATCGAATATTAAACAAGAGGAACTTCATATAAAAGATGAATTGCCTAAAACTTGTGTAGCAGATACAAGCCCCTTAGAAGAGCAGTTTGTCTACAAGCCCTGTGACGAAGACGAGGCTAATTTCTTGGAACATGTGATGACTCATTCGGACCAGTCTTGCTTATGTTTCATTTGTGAAAATAAACCTGCACGGAAATGTAACTTACCTAACCATTTGAAAACATACACTGTTAAAAAATCGTATTCATGTTTTAATTGTGATTATAAGGCAGGAATGAAAAGCAATTTAATTAAACATATGAGGAGACATACAGGTGAAAAGCCTTATGCATACTCAATTTGTGAGTATAAATCAGCACAGAAAAGTAATTTAGTACGTCATGTGAAGATGCATACAGGAGAAACACCGTATGAATGTTCTATTTGCGAGTATAAGGCAGGAACGAAAAGTGATTTAGTTAGACATATGAGGAAACATACAGGTGAAAAACCTTATGCATGTTCCATGTGTGAGTATAAAGCAGCAGAAAAAAGTAGTTTAGGAAACCATATGAAGATGCATACAGGCGAAAAACCTTATGCATGTTCAATTTGTGAGTATAAATCAGCAAATAAAAGTCATTTAATGCGCCATATGAAGATACATACAGGAGAAACACCGTATGAATGTTCTATTTGCGAGTATAAGGCAAGAACGAAAAGTGATTTAGTTAGACATATGAGGAAACATACAGGTGAAAAACCTTATTCATGTTCAATTTGTGAGTATAAAGCAGCAGCAAAAAGTGGTTTAGTAAACCATATGAAGATGCATACAGGAGAAAAACCTTATGAATGTTCAATTTGTGAGTATAAATCAGTAAATAAAAGTCTTTTAGTACGCCACATTAAGAAGCATACAGGAGAAAAACCTTATGCATGTTCTATTTGTAAGTTTAAATCAGCAGATAAAAGTCGTTTAGTTCACCATATGAAGATGCATACAGGAGAAAAACCTTATTCTTGTTCAATTTGTGAGTATAAAGCAGCACGAAAAAGTGGTTTAGTAAACCATATGAAGATGCATACAGGAGAAAAACCTTATGCATGTTCTATTTGTCCATTTAAATCAGCATATAAATTAAGTTTATTGAACCATATGAAGGCCCATACAGGAGAGAAACTGTATGCATGTTCTATTTGCGACTATAAAGCAGCATGCAAAAGTAGTTTCATAAGCCATATGAAGAGACATGCAGGAGATAAACCTTATGGCTGTTTTATTTGCGGATTTACAGCATTAGAGAAATCTGGTTTAGTTGAACACATGAGGACCCATACAGGTGAAAAACCGTACGCATGTTCTATTTGCGAATATAAAGCAGCACAGCAAGGTAATTTATCGAGCCATATGAAGACGCATACAGGAGAGAAATCGTATTCATGTGGGGTTTGCGAATATAAAACGGCAAGAAAAGGTAGCTTAGTTAACCACATCACGACACATACTGGAGAAAAACCTTATTCATGTTCCTTTTGTGATTATAAAGCAGTAAAGAGAAATCGTTTGGTTACACATATGAGAAAACATACAGGAAATTAACCATATTCTTGTTACATTTGCACATACAAAGGGGAAAGGAAAGTTATTTTAGTTGGACATATAAGAACTCGTAAGGGAGAGGAAACTTATTGAGTTCTATTTGCAAATATAAAGCTGCAGAGAAACGTACTATAGTTAAACATATGAAGATATACAGTGTGTTTCACTTTACATGGAAGAACCCCTGTATTTTCTTTGTTTTTGTATGAATTGATTTGAATTTTTTATCAGTTGTACAACTCACCAAGAGGCATCTATTCATGTCTTTGAGCGCAAAAGACATTATTAGCCTGGCCTACTACGATCAAGAACATTGGTCACATTGTCAAAATTTTGCATTGCGTTAGAGTTAGAGCAAAAAGTTATTAAGAAAAGTTGTTTAGAATTAAAAGAATACCCCAGATACCGATTTTCGTTTAATAATTCGAATTTTTAATTTTTATCCATAAATTTGTCCAAGTACCAAATTTCAACTTTTAGTTTGGTATCAAATGGTGTCATGGAGAAACCACATTTTTATTATTGTTTCAAACGTCATTAGCTTTTAATAATGGCTGAATTACGTTTAACTGTAGCTGAGAAAGTAGAAATAATTAGAATTACTGGTGAAAATGCAAGATCCAATAGAGAAGTAGCTAGAATATTTAATGGAAGGCATTCAGGGCGTGAAATAGTTAAATTTAATGCCATATCTCTTAATACTAGTACGAGGATTAGCGTCATAAGTCGCGAAAATCATTTCCTCCACGGGATGCTCTCGAACTATTCTTCTTTGTCTGGGATGAACAACATTTCCAGTTAAATTAAAAAGTTGATTAATTTTTGAAACAGTTCCAGGATAAATAGGTGCACGCCCTGGATGCCTTCCATGAAATATTCTAGCTACTCCTCTATTAGATATTGCATTTTCATCAGCAATTCTAATTATTTCTACTTTCTCAGCAACAGTTAAACGTAATTAACCATTATTAAAAGCTAATGACGTTTGCAACAATAATAAAAATGTGGTTTCTCCATGACACCATTTGATACCACTTTAAAAGCTGAAATTTGGGACTGACAAATTTATGGATAAAAATTAAAAATTCGAATTATTAAACAAAAATTGGTATCTGGGGTATTCTTTTGATTCTAAACAACTTTTCTTAATAACTTTTTGCTCTAACTCTAACGCGATGCAAAATATTGACAATGTGACCCATGTTCTTGATCGTAGTAGGCCAGGCTAATAATGTCTTTTGCGCTCAAAGACATGAATAGATGCCTCTTGGTGAGTTGTACAACTGATAAAAAATTCAAATCAATTTATACAAAAACAAAGAAAATACAGGGGTGCTTCCATGTAAAGTGAAACACACTGTATACCAGAGAAAAATCTTAGAATAAGAAGTTTTCTGGAGGTGTCTTTGATCCAAAAGTGTCATGATTTTTGTAGTTAGAAAATCTTCTGCAGACACTCCTTCATCTGACACACAGTATTAGAGAAAAATTGTATTTATGTTCTATTTGGAAATATAAAACAACAGAAGCCACTGAATGTGTCATATCCGGGGGATAGAATAGAAGTAAAGGCAAAACCCTATTTGTGTATTGTAAATACATTTAAGATGGCACCAAAGCATGATACTGATACGGCACATAAATAAGCACTAATAACGTCATTTGCAAGTGGTCTTGAACTGTTAAGTCGTTCATCTTGAGCAACATATTTGCGTTATACTGGATCTACTCCTGCTGATACTCATGTTCATACTAATCGACAAGCTTCCACAAAATTCATCAGTATTCCTTTGCCAGTCATCGTACAAAAATTCTCAGATAGGACAGTATAAAATTAAAAATATCTTTCCTCTTCATGTTATTTTAGTCCAGTGGCCTGTGTTAACCATGGAGTCCATCCCAACTGAAGAAGAGTTGCTTTGTTAGAGGTTAAAAACTACCACAGACATTCGCGTGGTAGACTGAGAGCGCACAGTAGTTAAAATCCCTGTGTAGTAGCCGGGGATTCAACCGTGGCCGGCTACTAATATACTTGAATAATAGTTTTTGTGCAGTGCATCCCTCTATTTCTCTATTGTAAAAGTCAATGTGGAGTTGAACTTTTTTAATTGTGATTTTGTAAAATTTTATCGATAATAAAATATTATAATTTATTGCATATTTTTCGAAGCAGAGGTAGCCAGTAATTAATTACTATGTATTTCAATTACCTACTACTTTGTGCTAATTCAGTTACTAAATTACTGACCTCGACTGGGTTTAAATCATTAGAAGGCAAAAAATACAATAAGGCCCCATGAATTACGAGGGAAGGGGGATAACATTTTGGCGTTTTTTGTCTTGGTGTTCCTTGAGAAACAAAATATTGATATCTGTCATTTTGTATGATGTTGTCTGTCAGTGTTGAAAGTTTCATCCAGATTCACACAAAACTTCGGATTTTACAGTCGATCCAATAAGTGTGTTGCAGTAGTTATTAGAAATGGAGAAAATTGAACACCGGGCAGTGATTAAGTTTTTGGCTTGAATCTAGTTTAGCGACCAACTCCGATCAACATGTGCTATACACCATTCGACGCGTCTCGTCGAGCTGAACAATATTGTCCATGGGGACAATCGGGGCAGAACAATGGTTACTGAGATACAGCACTCTAAAGTTTTTTTTATAAACTTTTTTCTTCGTGGAAAACACTCTGGGGCCTTTGGCGGGGCGCCGCACAGCACTTCGCGCAGCGTACCTTACCGAAGGCTAATAACAAGTCACACTGCGGTCCACCTAACCTAACCTTACCTAACATAACCTAACTTAACCTAATCTAGTTTAGCGACCAACTTCGATCGACATGTGCTATACACCATTCGACTCGTCTTGTCGAGCTGAACAATATTGCTGCTGGGGACATTCGGGGCAGACCAACGGTTACTGAGATACAGTACAGTAAAAATTAAAATGTCCCACACTAAGGGCCGGTTGCAGAAAGCAAAGTTAAGTCTGGTGTTAGCTAACGTCGCGTCAAAGTGAACAAAATCGCATCAAATTTCGTTTATTAATGTATTAGTTACCATAAGCATTTGAGATTTGATTCGTTTTTGTTCACTTTGACGCGACGCTAGCTAACACCAGACTTAACATTGCTTTCTGCAACCGGCCCTCAGTCTATGGCGCGTTCGCTTTAAAATGTCTTTATGTTAAATCATGTGTGTTGGGTTGGGTTGGGTTGGGTAGGGTTGGATTGGGTTGGGTTGGTTTGGATTGGTTTGGTTTGGGTTGGGTTGGGTTGGGTTGTGTTGGGTTGGATCGGGTGGGGTCGGGTTGGGTTGGGCTGGGTTGGGTTGGATTGGTTTGAGTTGGGTGAGGTTAGGTTAAGTTAGGATAGGATAGGTTAGGTTAGGTTAGGTTAGGTTAGGTTAGGATAGGATAGGTTAGGTTACGTTAGGTTAGGTTAGGTTAGGTTAGATAAGGTTAGGTAAGGTTAGGTTAGGTTAGGTTAGGTTAGGTTAGATTAGGTTAGGTGAGGTGAGGTTAGGTTAGGTTAGGTAAGGTTAGGTTAGGTTAGGTTAGGTTATGTTAGGTAAGGTTAGGTTAGGTTAGGTAAGTTTAGGTTAGGTTACGTTAAGTTAGGATAGGTTAGGTTAGGTTAGGTTAGGTAAGGTAAGGTTAGATTAAGTCAGGTTAGGCTATGTTAGATTAGGTGAGGTTAGGTTAGATTAGGTTAGGTTAGGTTAGGTTAGGATAGGTTAGGTTAGGTTAGGTCAGGTTAGGTTAGGTTAGGGTAGGTTAGGTTAGGTTAGGTTAGGTCATGTGAAGTTAGGTTAGGTTAAGTTAGGTTAGGTTAGGTTAGGTTAGGTTAGGGTAGGTTAGGTTAGGTTAGGTAAGGTTAGGTTAGGTTAGGTTAGGTGAGGTTAGGTTAGGTTAGGTTAGGTTAGAATAGGTTAGGTTAGGTTAGGTTAGGTGAGGTTAGGTTAGGTTAGGTTAGGTTAGGTAAGGTTAGGTTAAGTTAGGATAGGTTAGGTTAGGTTAGGTTAGGTTAGGGTAGGTTAGGTTAGGTTAGGTTAGGTGAGGTTTGGTTAGGTTAGGTTAGGTAAAGTTAGGTTAGGTTAGGATCCATTACAAGGGCGGCCCAGGAGGCTCGTAGCGGTACGTGGCGGACGAGGAGGTTTTGCCTCATCGTGACGCTAGACGTAAGGAACGCTTTCAACTGCGCGGGCTGGAGATGAATCCTCTAGGCCCTCCGGAGGAGAAATATCGAGCCCCATCTCTTTAACATCGTTGCATCCTACCTGAGCAACAGGAGGATCAGGCTCGGTGCAGAAGATGGTTCATCGGAGGAAATCGAAGTGACCAGTGGAGTCCCGCAGGGCGCGGTGAAGGGACCTACGCTGTGGAACGTAATGTACGACGTGGTCCTGGATCTGCCCATGCCGGACGAAGCCACCCTGTACGGATTCGCGGACGACCTCACACTGGTCGTGTCCGGCAGGGAGGCGGACATGGTGGAGACGAGAGCCAACGAGGCGATAGAGAGAGTGCTTCGATGAACATCGGAACGAGGCCTAACTCTCGTCCCGGAGAAATCGGAGGCGGTAATGGTAGGCGGAAGAAGAAGATGCCCGCAGATACGCCTCCGGCTAGACGGAGCCGAAATCCAACTTAAGGGCTCCGTGAAGATTCTCGGCGTGCGCATAGACAAGCACCTGAATTATTCCGAACACATCCGGGTAGCCTCGGCAAGGGCGGCGACCACCACCGCGCAGTTGGCTCGTATTATGCCCAACGTGGGAGGCCCAAAGACCGCGAAGCGAAAACTGCTAAGCATGGTAGCGGAATCTATCATGCTGTACGCAGCACCGGTCTGGCAGGGGGCACTGGCCTTCCAAAGGAACAGAGACAGGCTTCTGAGCGTGCAGAGGAGGATGGCGCTCAGAGTCGCCTGCGCCTACAGAACGGTCTCGAGAGAAGCAGCGCTGGTAATCGCAGCGATGCCACCCATTTACCTGGTGGCAGCCGAATGAGCTGCAAAATACAAAGATACTCCTATCACCCGCACCGATACCATAGCGGAGTGGCAGCGCGGCTGGGAGGAGGCCGAAAAAGGTTAGTGGACCAGAACTCTCATACCCGACATCCAACCATGGGTAGAGAGGAAACACGGGGAGCTGAACTACCATCTAACCCAGCTCCTCACTGGTCACGGGTGCTTTAACCACTACAAACATCGAATTAAGAAGCTACCCAGCCCCATATGCAAGCACTGCGAGGACGACGATACCGCAGAGCACACTTTCTTCCGGTGCTATCGCTGGGAAAGAGAGCGGACCGTCGCGTCCCTGGCAGTGGGAAAAGCACTGTCGCCCAGAAATCTCGGCTCCATCATGCTAAGGAGCGACGAGGACTGGAAGACAGTCGTGGAGTTGGCCTCGACCATCGGGAGAGCCAAAGAAGAACTGGAGAGAAAGCAGCAGAGGATCTCTGGGCCCAGAGCCCCTCGGCACTAAGTTCTCCGAGCCGGGGGAGGATAGAGGACAGCGCATGACAAACACTGCTCTCAAATCGGCGACGGAGCGAGAGAGCAAAGTGGAAAGAAAGGAAGGAAAGGGAAAGGGCGGGACACGATCAGAACGCGAAGACCAGATTCCCTCTGCACTAAGTTCTCCGAGCAGAGGAAGAATGGAACCGAGCGGACGTGAATCGATGTTCCTCCCACCAAGGGTCAAACACACACGAAGGAAACCGCAAGAAAAAGACTGCGGAGGAGAAATAGGGAGAGAGCGTAGCTCTGGCGATGGGATGTGGTGAAATGCGAAAGCGGAAGCCCGCTCCCATCTGCGGTACAGCAGATCACCAGAACAAATATCTGCTAAGAGTGTGGTTTTAGTGAGTCGGACATCCCAAGTCCAACCTCACACTACCGCTACAGAAAGTAGCGGTGTCTTTTTGAAGATTTCCACATCCATTAAACAAAAAAAAAAGTTAGGTTAGGATAGGTTAAGTTAGGTTAGGTTAGGTTAGGTTAGGGTAGGTTAGGTGAGGTTAGGTTAGGTCAGGTGAAATTAGGTTAGGTTAGGTTAGGTTAGGTTAGGGTAGGTTAGGTTAGGTTAGGTTAGGTAAGGTTAGGTTAGGTTAGGTTAGGTTAGGTAAGGTTAGGTTAGGTTAGGTTAGGTTAGGTTAGGTAAGGTTAGGTAAGGTTAGGTTAGGTGAGGTTAGGTTAGGTTAGGTGAGGTTAGGTTAGGTTAGGTTAGGTTAGGTTAGGTTAGGTTAGATTAGGTTAGGTAAGTTTAGGTTAGGTTAGGTTAGGTTAGGTTGGGGTAGGTTAGGTTAGGTTAGGTTAGGTTAGGTTAGGTTAGGTTAGGTTAGGTTAGGTTATGTCAGGTCAAGTTAGGTTAGGTTAGGTTAGGTTAGGTTAGGTTAAGTTAGGTTAAGTTAGGTTAGGTTAGGTTAGGTTACGTTAGATTAGGTTAGGTGAAGTTAGATTAGGTTAGATTAGGTTAGGTAAGGTTAGGCCAGGTTACGTTAGGTTAGGTTAGGTTAGGTAAGGTTAGGTTAGGTTAGGTTAGGTTGGGTTAGGTTAGGTGAGGTTAGGTTAGGTTAGGTAAGGTTAGGTTAGGTTAGGTTAGATTTGGTTAGGTTAGGTTTGGTTAGGTAAGGTTAGGTTAGGTTAGATTAGGTAAGGTAAGGTTAGGTTAAGTCAGGTTAGGTTATGTTAGATTAAGTTATATTAGGTTAGGTTAGGTTAGGTTAAGTTAGGTAAGGTAAGGTTAGGTTAGGTTAGGTTAGTTTAAGTTTGGTTAGGTTAGGTTAGGTTAGACTAGGTTAGGTTAGGTTAAGTTAGGTTAGGTAAGGTTAGGTTAGGTTAGGTTAGGTTAAGTTTGGTTAGGTTAGGTTAGATTAGGTTAGGTTAGGTTAGGTAAAGTTAGGTTAGGTAAGGTTAGGTTAGGTTAAGTTAGGTTAGGTAAGATTAGGTTAGGTAAGGTTAGGTTAGCTTAGGTTAGATTAGGTTAGGTTAGGTTAAGTTAGGTTAGGTAGGGTTAGGTTAGGTTAGGTTAGGTTAAGTTAGGTTAGGTTAGATTAGATTAGGTTAGGTTAGGTTAGGTAAGGTTAGGTTAGGTAAGGTTAGGTTAGGTTTGGTTAGGTAAGGTAAGGTAAGGTAAGGTTAGGTTAGGTTAGGTAAGGTTAGATTAAGTTAGGTTAGGTGCCGCGCATTGTGACTTGTTATTAGCCTTTGGTGAGGTACGCTGCGCGGCGCTCCCGCGAAGGCCTCAGAGTATTTTCCACGAGAAAAATTTAGAAAAAAAAATTTATAGTGGTGTAGCTCAGTAACCGTTGGTCTGGCCCGAATGTCTCCAGCAGCAATATTGTTCAGCTCGACAAGACGAGTCGAATGGTGTATAGCACATGTCGGTCGGAGTTGGCCGCTAAACTAGATTAGGTTAAGTAAGGTTATGTTAGGTAAGGTTAGGTTAGGTGGCGCGCAGTGTGACTTGTTATTAGCCTTCGGTAAGGTACGCTGCGCGAAGTGCTGCGCGGCGCCCCGCCAAAGGCTCCAGTGCTTTCCACAGAGAAAAAAATTTATAAAAAAAAACTTTAGAGTGTTGTATCTCAGTAACCATTGGTCTGCCCCGAATGTCCTCAGCAACAATATTGTTCAGCTCGACGAGGCGCGTTGAATGGTGTATAGCACATGTCGATCGGAGTTGGTCGCTAAATTAGATTAGGTTAAGTTAGGTTATGTTAGGTAAGGTTAGGTTAGGTGGCGCGCAGTGTGACTTGTTATTAGCCTTCGGTAAGGTACGCTGCGCTAAATGCTGTGCGGCGCCCCGCCAAAAGCCCCAAAGTGTTTTCCACGAAGAAAAAAGTTTATAAAAAAAAAACTTTAGAGTGCTGTATCTCAGTAACCATTGGCCTGCCCCGATTGTCCCCATGGACAATATTGTTCAGCTCGACGAGACGCGTCGAATGGTGTATAGCACATGTCAATCGGAGTTGGTCGCTAAACTAGATTCTTACCAAGTTTTTGACTAGTGAGGGTGTTCATTTTACTAAAATCACTCAAAGGTTAAAAAGAGTTTACAAGGATGCTTAGCCGTCAGAATCCACTGTCCGTCACTGGGAAAATGAATTTAAGCGCGGCAGAGAGAGCTTAGAAGATGATGTAAGTAGTAGCGATGTGTCGATCCGGTCGGATTCGGTACAAAGGAACGATTCCGGGCCAGGATCGAGTCCGGATTCGTTCCGAGGAACGAAAAGGTCGTGAGGCGTCAATTCTCGCGGGCATTCACTCCTTTGGCGTTGTGTTATTCAATACAATAAATACAATACAATGTTTTGAGAAGGGGGTGGGGGACGGGGAACAGCAAACGATTATGGTGTTTGTTTTATTAGAGCCTCGACACATAACTCGGCCGGAGTTGCATGTTTTTCTATCAGATATCAGTGATTTATGGCTTTTGGCGTCTTTGTATGTGCCCAATTGAAGTTTGAAACATAAAAACATACTGAATTACTGACTGCGTGACCACTCACCAAAACAAAGATACGCGCGTTGTTCGTTCCGGGTCGGGAATGACCGAGGACCCCGGATGTCTGAAATGCACATTTAATTTCGATGTCGTTCCGAGGAACGAATCCGACTGACTCGTTCTACTTGCGGAACGGGATTGAAATGAACGAGTCCGCAAAAGTCTTGAAACTTTCCATCACTAGTAAGTAGTGAAAGACCTGCAATGGCACAGAACTCTGAAATGGTTGCTAAAGTGGAGAAGTTAGTTTTTGAAGATAGGCGAATTACCGTTAAAAACGATAGCCAAGACTGTGAAGATTGACGAGAAATCGGTTAGATCGATATTACATGACATTTTGCATATGAATAAGGTTTCAGCGAGATAGGTGCCACCAATGTTGACACCTTTGCACAAACAAGATCGAATGAACATTTGTCGCGAGCTTTTGGAATGTGTCAATGCATATTCTGGCAATTTTTTTGACCGAATTGTCACTAGAAATGAAAGTTGGGTCCACCACTTTGACCCTGTCATCAAACAAGCCAGTATGGAGTGGTGGAGTTCCAACTCTCCTCCTCCAAAGAAGTTCAGGGTAAAACCAGCGTACATACATCTAGAGTCCCTGTATATAGGTTACTAAGAGTTGGGCAAACAACGGGATACGTTTTGATTGGTTTGGATCACTTTTTGCAAGGTATGTGTGATAAATCTGCCGTTTTTACATATTTTGTAACATGTCACGACCGATAGTTGCACACATGCAAATTTAAATCTTAACTAAATTGAACGTATATTCCTAATAGTCGGTTCTAGAGATCCTAAGAATGATCAATACTCTGAAAACTCTCGCATCAAAGGGAAGTTAGCAAAGTTGGTTCTCATAACCTCTTTGTTCGACATATGTCAAATATCTAATTTGGATCAAAAATGTATGTTAAATCAGGCTGTTTGCCCAACTCTTAGTAAACTATATACAGGATCTCTACATACATCAAACAAGTAGAGACACTCATGCCAAATGTTGAAACCTGTCTAGAGTGCCTGGGAGAGTAACTCGGGGGGTATTTCTAAGTTTGACTATCAGATGGCAGCACAAAGTTCTACCAATCAGAGCCCAGTTACTGGATCTGCTACCAATCATATGTGAGCATAGATATATAAGTACAAGATACGGCGTGCCGTTGATATAGTTGAACAAGACGTACCATCTATTTCTGTCACTCTCAATGCGTGAATTACGTATAGCGCTATCCTTTAGAGAGGTACTTGGACACGCCATTGAGAGAAATTCTGATAAAATACATTTAACTCGTGTTACATGGTGCCAGAAATAGTCTTTTTGGTCTCAAGATGCTACAAAATGTACAAAAGAAGTAATCGTATAAATAAACACAAATTAGAAAACATAACCTCAACAGGTAACACTTGATAACCTCACTCGATGAGGTGTGGGGGTGTGCAAGATATTCACTCGCTAACGCCTTTGAGTTTTACGGTTGATAATAATAGCCAAAGAGGATATATCCTCTTTGATAATAGCAATCAAAACCATTGCTAAAGTTCAATTTTCGAAGAATAAACTGTGAAATTGTATGACACTTCTGACGTTTTCATTTCAAAACTTCAAAATTAAGCGTACGAAACATTGTATGAAATACGTCTAAAGGGAGAGAGAAATAAAGTGATATAGGTTAGAATGAAATGGGGGAAGGTACCGAACTCCGTGATATGTTATTTTAAGATTCGACGTACGTTTACATGTAGTGAACGTATCCTGTACTAATATATCCATGTATGTGAGAAAGTAGTGGCACCATCTGTTAGTACTATGCGAAAGTACCCCCAGGCGCCGTTCAAGGTCATTCAAATCGGTATTTTGACATCAAAGGAACCGACAGTGAGTGTCTCTACTTGTTTAATTTATGTACGCTGGTAAAACTTACAGCAGGCAAAGTGTTGCTCTCAGTTTTGTGGGATTTTCAGGCGTCTTGCTTATAGACTTTCTCAACAGTGGTCGTACCATGAACGGGGCATATTACTGCAAAATTTTGACTAAATTACGGGATGAAATCAAAATCAAATGCCACCGACTACTGCGAAAAGGAGTTCTCTTGCTGCACGATGATGCGTCGTTCCACAAATGCGCTGCAGCGACATGAAAAGTGAAGGAAATGGGCTTCAAAGTGCTTCCACACCCAGCTTATTCGCTGGACCTGGCACCCTCTGATTTCTTCTTGTTTGGAAAATTGAAAGCTCACCTTCGTGAAACGCATTTCCGAGATGATGACAGTTTAAAAACTGCACTGCCTTCGTGGTTAGAGGGTCAAACTTCAGACTTCTATAAGGAGGGCAATATGAAGCTGAAACATCGATGGGCCAAGTGCGTTGATTTGTCAGGCGACTACATAGAGAAATTCTAACAAGTATTTAAAATTGCATAATTAAAGCATTTAGTAGTTTTTGAGAAAGACAGATTTTTCTCCCTTCCCTCATATAAGAATAATATATCATTTTCTGTAGTTAGACGAATAACAGCTAATTTTCTGCAATATTTGAAATTCTAGCAACATGTGACAAATAAATTTCTATTTTTAAGATACAACACAGATGCGCCTTCTTCAGCAACAGTTGAAAGAGTTTTTTCATTTGTCGTATTTATTGACAATCCCAGAAGAAATGTGACTTCAGACGAATTATTTGAGAAACTGGTGCCAATGAAGGCAAGCAGAGAGTAATACTTTTGGTACTGTTTACTTATTTTATTATACCTAAACTAGCAATCCAGTGCGACCAATGTCTCATTTAAAAAAAACAATAAAGACCGTTTTTCAAATAGAACGCGTATTAAATAAAAACTGTACCCAGACCTGGAAGGTGTCAAAGTGGTTGCCTAACCGATCGACGTTTTAAGGCACAGAGGGTCGCAGCTCCGTTTGGCTGCTGAAACATTTTTATTTAATACGCGTTCTATTTGAAAAACGGTCTTTTTTGTGATTTCTCGAAAACTGGAAGTGTCACGTAACTGAAATTCGGTTCCTGAGCTGACATGACCATTCCAAACATATAACTTTCATAACTTTTTTCTCTATCTCTTACGGTTTGGCTGCTGAAACAGCGTCCCGGACGCATATACGTAATCTGCAGACGCATAAGGTATAACCCATCACATCATTTTTTCCGAAGTCGTACGGCCAATCAAAACAAAAGTAAACTGCAGACGTGTTGAATTATAATGCGTCTGCACTTTACGCAAGCACCATGACCACTAGTATTTCTTATTTATTGTATATTGAGTCGATAAATACAGAATATTATTATTAGTATTAAGTTTTTTCTTGATATGTTCGGTTTATTCCAATTAAAGGAAATCTATTTGGTCAGATGTAATTAGATTCTATTATTTAATTTTGATATAAGAATTTTCTGACGTTACTGCACGTTTGTAATATGACTGCTTTTCGGCCAAATTTCGAGCTACCAGCTATCACTATGCAAAAGAATAATGTGTACAACATGTATGAAAGCAACTTTTTTTACAAATTTGCTTGATGAACTCGGATTTCGCCCTCATTAATAAAGCTGAAAATTCGTGAAAAACGTTTGATTTTCATAATTAGTTGTACAATATACTATTGTATACTATTGTACAACTGTCATTAAAAATCAGCAAGATCATTATTGCGGACTAAATGTAACTTTTATTAACTTGATTATAATATAGAAAGCCGTGGTAGACATTTTTCAAAATAATCATGTTAGTTTTGACATTTGATTAGAATACAGAAATATTTTTTTTTCAAAATACCGACCTGTCGAACAAC